>JAOTAY010000005.1:4160584-4182206 GCA_025629805.1 Erythroxylum baracoense
TAAATCAGTAAAATTTTATAAATAATAAGAAGTTATGTACAACTAGAGATTGCCCAAGCTGCAATCTCTTATCCAGATCAGAAGCCTAACTCACAAGAAAGCATGAGGAGCCCTACAAATGTTCCCCATCATCATGCATACCACCATCTCAAGCCATGCCATGACTACACTACGATGGTCATATCAGGACCATCTTGCCACTAACACACTTTCTGAATTGAAGTACCCACAGAATTAGTTTTTCCTCTTTTTTACTTTTATTTTAATTATTAATTTTGAACTTTGGTTTTTTCTCTGTTTTCACGTCCGAGGTTATTATAAATAGGTTATTAGTATTATGTTTTCAGAATACTAATAACCTATTTATGCATTTGAACATTGAACACTTACGACAGTGTGTCTGACTGTCCACAACATTTCTAGCTATTTTCTTGTGTTAGATAAGGAATTGAGCAAGGGTGTTTCCTCCTTGTATACATGGATTTCAATTTCCTGTGAAACTTACAGTTAACCTTTACAGGCTGTCATGGCTAGTGATTTCTCCGTTTCCCAGTTCCGGTATTTGGAAAGGCTCCTGGTTGTTCATGGACACTGGTGCTATAAGAGAATTGCTCAGATGGTAATAATAATGAACAAGTGGGAGCCACGCTTAATTTAGTTATTTGATAATTCCATCTTTATCTAAATTAGGTTTCTATGAATTCAGATCTGCTATTTCTTCTACAAAAATATAGCCTTTGGTCTCACCCTGTTCTACTTTGAGGCATTCACGGCCTTTTCTGGGCAATCAATTTATGATGATTGGTACATGCTATTGTTCAACGTCGTGCTAACGTCATTACCAGTGATTTCACTTGGTGTTTTTGAGCAAGATGTGTCTTCTGAGGTCTGCTTACAGGTTAGTTTCATCAGTTGCATTTTTTCTGCTGCATTCATCCTTATATATTCGGTTTGATATATTTAACATGTGGACGTTTGGTTTGCAGTTCCCTGCACTATACCAGCAAGGGCCCAAGAATTTGTTCTTTGACTGGTACAGAATATTAGGGTGGATGGGCAATGGCCTCTATTCCTCTCTCGTTATTTTCTTCCTAAATATTGCAATCCTTAATGATCAAGCTTTCCGAGCTGGAGGCCAAACTGCAGATATGGCTGCAGTGGGTACCACAATGTTCTCTTGCATCATATCTGCAGTCAACTGCCAGATTGCACTCACTATGAGCCACTTCACGTGGATACAACATCTCTTTGTCTGGGGCAGCATTACCGCCTGGTACCTGTTCTTATTGCTTTATGGGATGGTATCTCCAATTTATTCGGGGAATGCCTACAAAATACTCGTTGAAGCTCTTGCTCCTGCCCCTATCTACTGGTTGTCCATCATATTGGTAACAGTAGCCTGCATTTTTCCGTACTTGACGCACATTTCATTTCAAAGATGCTTCAATCCAATGGATCATCATATCATACAAGAAATCAAATACTACAGAAAAGATGTTAAGGATCAACAAATGTGGAGGAGGGAGAGCTCTAAGGCAAGGCAAGAAACAAAGATTGGTTTCAGTGCAAGGGTGGATGCAAAGATCAGGCATTTGAGATCTAGGTTGCAGAAGAAGCATTCAACCATGGTAATACAGGCTTGACGCCTTACACCACCCGAACTAACGCCAGTAGTTTTCCAACTTATTTTTGCTAAAATTTAGTCTGGCTATTGTTAGTTTTCTACATTTTTTGATTAATTCTTCTGTGATTTTTACAGCGACGGGTGGGGTTTGGTCTAGTTCCATGTTTTGTACACTATGAAGATTTCTTGTGAAAAAATAGTTGATATCTACATCTCTGTTCTTCATTTGTCTCATAGTTCTGTTAATCTCCTTTCACTTCTCTGGAATCAAGAAAATTTAACTCTTGAATGTGAAATAATCCAGAAAATGCACTGAGATTTCAAATGCCTGAGAATTTTTGCCTGAACTGATATTCCTTTACAAGTCAGGCGACTGCTTTTGGCATCTGTCTAAAAGGTGTAGTGGCTAAGGCAAATCATATTAAGTGAGCTGATAATGGTTCAGTTATGATCTGTATTAGACCAATCCAACAACCCAAAAACAGTCCAAAGAGGAAGAATCTGCAACAATTTTCGTTCATGTGATGAGTCTTTATTTTAAACGCGTATTAAGTAAATTATCAGATCAAGTCACATTTAAATAATCGTCGGTCCTACTGTTCGGGAATAAGGTCTCAAGTTGGTAGGTTGGTAGGTGTGTCTCCCACGACAAACCAAATTTAGTACTGTTTTCATGAATTTCATACAAAGATGAATACTTTTGTCTTTTAATGTGATTAATCAGAAACCTTATAAATAAAACCATTTTATTGTAATAGAAATAAAATAAATTAATCCGTTTCATTGAAAAAAAAACAATTTTTAGGAAAAGACACCATTTAAGACATGGAATCGCATTGCTTCGATTGGATCGAAAGTAATCACTCTCAGACAAGCACCAGCCTCATCAGCAAACAAGAAAGAACGCCAAAAGAGCACTGAAAAAACGAAATATGCCTCCTTTCTCGCAACCCAAAGTTCCCCTTCTCTCTCTTCAATAATCTCTAGAGAGAGAAAGTTCCCTCCTTAGTTTCCACTCTTATCCAGTTCGTGCTCTTCCTTCTCCGCGTACCCTTTATTCTCAATCATGTAAATACTCCAAAGATCGAAGCTTTCGACACGATTCCTTCTTTTTTCTTTTGGCACGAATTTCAGGGTTTAGGATTTTGATTCTTATTAGTAAAAGAGAGTGGGTGTGCAGTAAGGTTAGGGTTGTTTCATGGAGCCTCGAGTTGGGAACAAGTTTCGCCTCGGTAGAAAGATCGGTAGCGGATCATTTGGAGAGATCTACCTGGGTTTGTATAGTTTTCCTCTAGTTTCAATCCCTTTTCTTCTCTTCTTTCTTTGGTTGGTTAGTTAGTTTGTTAACTCTGATGATTTTATTGGGTTGCTTTTCTTTTTTTAGGTGCTAATGTACAAACAAATGAGGAGGTTGCAATTAAGCTCGTACGTGTTATTCTTACTTGTCTGTTTTCGTTTAAGAATTTGGTCTTATCTTGTTTATGTAGAAATTTTGACTCAGTTGTCTACTTTTGCTTAATGTTAGCTCGAATTTGATAGCCCCCTTTCGTTTTTAAGCTTGTTTGCTTATTAGGTGGGTTAATGAGTGGAAATTTTCTACCTTTTCCTCATTTTCTGCACTTTTTGGAGTTACTTTTGATTACTTGCTTATTAGTGTCATAGCTTAGTTAACTTGTGTCGTCAGTCAAACTGCCTAGGTTTATTCATTTAACATGCTTAACATCTAAATCTTAGTTTCTAATTGGTTGTAAGTGTTAGTCACGAGAACTCTTGTAGCTGCTCTACTTCTTGCTAAATTGGACATTTGGATGTGACAATTATTGAGGAGAGCTTTTAAATTTGATAAAAAGAAAAACATGTCCTTTTGGACGTCCTAGTGGAAAAGGCATTCACAGCATAAAACGGAACCATTGTTTGGCTTTTTCTGGAAAGCTGGAAATGGGTTGAATTTTTATTGTGCACTTGAATTAGAATTGATGCTCTCGGGTACATCAAACATTAGAAGGCTAGTATTTAAAGATTAACCAAGTCATGGTCACCGGTATCTAGGACTTAATTATTCTCAAGTTCATTTTATGCAATACTTATTTGGGATTCCTCTTTCAAACTTCACCTGGTGTAGATCAGTACCGTGGTTGATGCGTTTGGAAACTACAAATGGAAGTGTTGAAAAGATTGAAGAAGGAACTAATACAAGTATTGGAATGACTGAAAATTGACCTAATGGAAGCATTTAAAAGATTGAAAGATGATCTAAAAATGTGCTATTTGTCTACCCATCACGCAATGACTCCTTGTTGGCCTTTATTTGATTCATTTTTAGAGGTTGAACAGCATACTTATTGTATTTTCACATTGATAGTTCGTTACTAGCTTCATCATCGACAGCTTTAGTAGGCCTATGTGGAAACTTGTAGTAAATTTCCTTGAGAGTTGAGATCAACATGCTGTGTCCTTTTTTCCATTTTCATTGTGTGAGTTTATATTGGAAATGTCTTTGATGAGCTATCTTGGTATTCATATTCTTTCCTCAGGAAAATGTCAAGACAAAACATCCTCAATTGATGTATGAATCCAAGCTGTATAAGATACTACAGGGAGGAAGTAATGTCTCTTTTGTCTTTGTACTCTAATTGGTTTTGTTTTTTGAATTGGTACTTCTGGTTGTGTAGTCCCTAATTGTCTGCTGCTCTCTTTAATTTTGATAGCTGGAATCCCAAATGTTAGATGGTTTGGTGTTGAAGGGGATTATAATGTCCTTGTGATGGACTTACTTGGACCTAGTCTTGAAGATCTATTCAGCTTTTGCAGTAGGAAATTATCTCTGAAGACTGTTCTGATGCTTGCAGATCAGATGGTATTTTTATTTGGTTTTTGTAACTTTCTTCTATCCTAGTGCTGTGTGCTTTTACTCATTCTGGAATTGGGATACTTGTTTTAGATCAATCGAGTTGAATTTGTTCACTCCAAGTCATTCCTACATCGCGATATCAAGCCTGATAATTTCCTTATGGGTTTAGGAAGGCGTGCAAATCAGGTGTTGGTTTGGAGACTGTTCTTATCATTCACAATTTTCTTCATTCTATTTTTGGTATGTTAGTTTATACATGTTTTCATTTAGGTCTATATCATTGACTTTGGTTTGGTGAAGAAGTACAGAGACACTTCAACACATCAACATATTCCATACAGGTTGGTCCTGTTTAGCTACAAGAAGATAATTTGTTTTAACTGATTGTGAAACTTAAAATACAAAGGCCAATACTTCATCTGGGTGACCTTACTGTGCTACATGTGCGTTAGAATCGATTAGTTCATGTTGATAATGTGGGTAGATCATGATTTGATCTGTGTTCAGGTCATATAGTTGCTATTTGATTACGACTGGTGCTGGCTGCTTGTAGCTGATTTATGTAGTGTCTTGTTTTGTTTTGCTTATTAATTGTTATGCTGTTATTATGTCTTAATTTTGAATATCTATATAGTTTGTCTATGCTGGTTCTGTAGGAAATTTTTTAATAGTGCAGTGGCCTTATTGGATGTTATTGGTGAACCAACAATTGAGTTTGCATTCCTGATGTAAAAATTAGATTCTCATATCATTATGCAGAGAAAATAAGAATTTGACGGGAACAGCAAGATATGCTAGCACAAACACCCACCTGGGCATTGGTAGTACAACTGATTCTTGGTTTTAGTTTTGCTAGTTATGCTTCCATTTCATTTTATCATTTTCTGAATTTTTCTTTTATGATTTTGTAGAACAAAGCCGCAGGGATGATCTTGAGTCTCTTGGATATGTTCTTATGTATTTTCTGAGAGGAAGGTAATATTCCTTTTCATCATTATTTTATTTGAACACTAATTATGTGGTTTGTTTGGTTATGACCATATATGTTCTTAGTCTACCATGGCAGGGATTAAAAGCAGGAACTAAAAAGCAAAAATATGAAAAGATCAGTGAAAAAAAAGTATCAACTTCCATTGAGGTGAATACATTTATTTGAAATTATACCACATTAAGTGTATGCCTTATAGGGCTGATAATAAAAATTCATATGCTTCTATTTCAGGTGTTGTGTCGGGGTTATCCTACAGAATTTGCTTCTTACTTTCACTACTGCCGATCACTTCGTTTTGATGATAAACCTGATTACGCTTATCTTAAAAGACTCTTCCGTGATCTATTTATTCGTGAAGGTTTGAACTTTTTTACTGTTAAAATTTTTCTCATGGATGTTTTTACTATAGGCAACCCAAGCATAAGCTCCTAATTTGAAACTCTTCCAGGAACTAAGTCAGCTGCGGTTTGTTGATTTTCTTCCTTTCAGGTTTCCAGTTTGATTATGTCTTTGATTGGACAATTTTGAAATATCAGCAATCGCAGATTGCTAATCCTCCTACTCGTGCAATTGTAAGTGGCAGTGTATGTCTTTTCCGTCTCTATCTGATCTTTGCACGTAGTATGTTGCTACAAAAAACTCATAAGATGCTTCATTTATTTCTTATCCAGGGGCCTGGTGCTGGGCCAAGTTCCAGTATGCCTCCTGCTGGTGTTATTGCTGATAGGCAGTCAGGTGAGTGTTATAATTACTTTCTTAGTATTCTGTAGCCAAATGGAGATATCTGAATAGATAGGCTTTCACTTATTTACAGGTGGAGTAGAAGATAAAACAGGTAGGTCAGCAACTGATCCAACTAGAAGGAGAAACTCGGGACCAATTTCAAATTCTGGAAACTTACATAAGCAGAAAAACCCTGTTGCAGATGATCAGGCTCTATCTAAAGATGGAGTGGTATGCACTTCAAATCTGCTTTGATTGAGCACCACTTAAAAGTACTTTGAGTCTGCTTTGGTTTGGCATCACAACAGAAAACTTGGGATACAGTTGGAAACTACTGCTAGATGGTTCTTAGGCTCGTTTTGTTCTTGCATGTTATTGTGTGGGATTGGCACTAAAAGAATTTTACAGGGCTAATGTTGGTGTTTAGTTACTGATAACGAAGTGGTTTTCTAGTGATTCATTCTAAATGCTTCAATTGCTGCAGCTATCAAGTTCAAATTTTTTCCGGTCCAATGGTTCAACAAAACGACCTGCTGTCTCTTCTAGTCGTGATGCAGCAGTTGTCGGGAGTGACTGTGACCCCACTCGCCCTCATAATACAGAAGCCGGCCCTGCAGTACTCCACAAAATTTCTAGTGGACAAAGAAGTTCCCCAGTTGTAACTTCAGAACTGAAGCATTCATCCTCAGGTCGAAGTACATCAATCGTGAAGACATTCGAGTCAACCCTTCGGGGCATTGAGAGCCTGCATTTCAATAACGATGAGAGGTTACATTAGCGAATGTCACATCATACCCCTCACATGTAGTTTCCGAACAAGGGTACTTCTTCTGTCACACACGAAGAGAGGATATATACTGCTCGTGTCTATATTATAACTAGATGTTGATCCAGACTCTGCATGGAATGTGTTTTCCCAGTTCAGTGTCCCATGTCTGTGAGGCAAATGCTCGTCTTTGTAATATATTCACCTATCTCATACAGTGTTTTTGATCAATCAGATCATAAACATAGAATACAATTCCTAGATGGATATAGCAAGTATTGTTTTTGTGTATTTATGTTGGTTGCTTACCATCTTTTAGTTTCTGAAGTAAAGAAGTAACGATAGACCAAACCATGCTTAATACAGGATCATTTTCTTTATTGCCATGTATACATTCCAGCGACCGATCACTCTTTCAAGCAATGAATCTTCCTGTCACTCAATACCAAATTCTTATCCTCCTCTTATAGTTTGAACTATTCCTGCCCTTAAGGAGAAAGTTAACCCAAATCACGTTCTCAGACTTGATAAGTTTCACAGGAGAAAGGAGACATAGAAATGGTCTTATTTTGCTGTCTTCTGGCCTATATTTGATATTTCAGAACTGGAAGTTTTCCTGGCAGAACCTGATCCATTACTTTGTCCATATAATTAATAGAAGTAACATCAGAACAGGTTTCTGACATAATCAATGTAGTTATGGCTATGTTAATCTACTTGAAAAGAGTCCAGAAACACAGAGAAAGTGTACCATATCAGCTAATAAACGTGGTAGGAAGTAGATCAAAGTTCTTCTCAACAATTGATGATCTGCCAGTTTATACACAGAATTTGCTCAGTTTATTATTGATATTTGTTTCTTTGCCCCACTAATGCAGTGGATGAAAAAAATCAATCCTTTATTTAGATTTGTTTATCTGATCCTTTCACTTCCAATCTCAACAAGCATGTTAAAGATCTCACTGTCATGATCCATCAGATGAAGAAGAAGAATAACAGCAGCAGCAGCAACAAAAACAACAATAACAACAAAGAAAGTTCACAGCTTTATTTCTCGATAAGATATTATATGTCAGCTACAACATTTCCAGTAGAATAGAGGTTGGATCTTCATTTCACTAAGTCCAAACACAGGAAAGCACAAACATAGACAGGTTTTCTTAGCACTGATCATCACATGTAAAAACAGAAGAAAAGAATCTGGGATTTATATTTCTTGTTTTGATGATTCGTCAACTCCAACCATAAACAACTTTAGAGTACGTTTCCTTGATCCATCTAAAGCTCTTCCTGAACGACCCTTTCATTTTGCCCTCCATAGCATAAACCTTGTAGCTTGCAACCCTTTTTCTCCTCTGAAACTCAGGATCATTAAAGCTCCAGCTTTTTGAAGATAACCCAAAATTTCTCTTTCCTTTCTTGATCGTCACCTCGTTGTTCAATTTATTTGGCTGCACAGAACCTGCATAATTCACGCTGTAAGACCTGAAGTCTTGCATGCTTCCTGGGGTTCTCTTGCCTCCATAGTAGCTCTCCAGCTGCATCCTACCATTTCTACATGACTTGGATCTAAATCCCTCCATTGATCAAAACTTGACCAACAGAAAGATTGAAGGACTCAAGAACCAAGGTCAGAGAAAGGTGTCGAAACCTCAAAGGAATAAAAGAATCCTGCTTTGGGATTACTTTTCTTCTGTGGGGATGGTGTTGCTATAATTTAATACCCATGTGGCCTTCTTAGTATGTATATCAGATTTCGTGTTGAAATTGGTAAAAGAAATCTAAGTTGACGTCTTCAGCATATTAAATGATACAACTGTTGTAATAGTAGGTTTTGATATAACACGTAATAATAACAACAACAACAATCTTAGTTACAATTTCACTGATCTGTTGTTGCCAATCCTACTTGGTATTGGTAGTTAGGTTGACCAAGCTGTGATGGAGGTGTAAAACTTTTCAACACTAATGCATGTGGTGTTGAATGAGGACTGGCCGCTAGCTGTTTTTGAATGGTCTTTGATGTGCACTTGTCAATATTAATCACGTTTAATCATTCTTTTGCTTCAAAGTCTAGATGGTAGCTTTTGGCTTACTAATTAGTAATGACCTGGAAAAAGTCAAATTTGTTTAATTTTAATTTCCATATTTTATAAAATAATCTAGAAAGTGATATTAAAAAAAGATTTTAATTTTAAATTTTGGCCAATCAAGAGATTCTTTAGTGTTATTTAGAAAAGTAAAAACCATTATATAGTCTAAAAATTCACTTCAAAATTTTAACTTTCATCAAATAAATCCTCATTTTAAAAACCCTTTATTCCTTTAAATTGATAAAAGTATGACTATTTATGAATTACAAATTCAGATTTATTTTAATAGAAAATGAGGTTTAAAATATTAAATAAAAATTCAAGATGAAGATGATAATTGATAAAATATAACGATTATTTGATTTGATAAGAATTCCCAAAATTGTGAATTGAAAATTCATTATTTTTTAATTGTATCCACTTTAAATTAATGTCAAGCATCAGGATCTTGTGTTATTTGACCTGCATGATATGTTTTCTAACAAAAAGCTTAAAGCAACTTGAAATGGAAGACTAAGAACAACATTCCCCTCCTCAATGCTCTTCTTTCATCAAGAACATAAACATTGTAGACATTTGCAGAGTTCAACCCTAGCTTGTAAGAAGTAGGTACAAGGTACAAGATACCCAGATGCAACAAAAAATTTTGTAACAGATACATTGATCATAGCACTGAAAGAGGAACTTGGCAATCCCTTCCCTTGTCCTTCCAAATATGAAGGAAACACTTGAGATTGAACGGTCAATGTCTCAGATGATTGAATTAAGACAACAACTAAACAACAAAATGGAAAAAAGCAGAAGAAAAAGAAAGGGTTAAAAATAGTACTAGTAAATCAGAAATCCTGTTTTTGCTCAGCAAGCACCAAAAAAATATTTATGGTCACAGGAGATCTGCAACGTTTGATGGCAGTTCCTCGATCGTCACATTGTAAAACTTCTGGATATCGAACAGCATTCGTTCATCATCCTTTGTCACAAAGTTGATTGCTACACCTTTTCTTCCAAACCGTCCGCTTCGTCCAATTCGATGAAGATAGTTTTCAGGTTGAGTGGGCAGATCATAGTTTATGACAAGGGAAACTTGCTGCACATCAATACCACGAGCCAAAAGATCTGTGGTGATAAGGACACGAGAAGAACCAGAGCGAAACTCGCGCATAATGATGTCACGAGTGTTCTGGTCCATATCTCCATGAGTAGCGGAGACTGTGTGATCACGGCTTCGCATCTTATCAGTAAGCCAGTCAACCTTGCGTCTCGTGTTGACAAAAATGACACTCTGGGTGATAGCTAGGGTCTCATAGAGATCACAGAGTGTTTCAAGCTTCCAATCTTCCTTTTCAACATTGACATAAAATTGCTTGATACCTTCAAGTGTAAGTTCATCACGCTTAACCAAGATCCTAACTGGCTTGTTCATGAATTTCCGCGTGATTTCAAGAGCTTCAGGAGGCATCGTAGCAGAGAATACACCGGTTTGAACTTTTGGTGGCAGCAACTGGAAAATATCATATATCTGGGAGCAAAACCACTGCAATTAGAGAATAACTGCAAATGGAAACTTAACAGATCATATTGAGATTGAGCTCAAACCTGATCTTTAAAACCACGTGAAAGCATCTCATCAGCCTCATCCAGTACAAACATCTTAATATGATCTGGACGAAGTGATTGCCTTCTTAACATGTCAAATACACGACCAGGAGTGCCAACAACAACGTGGACACCAGCTTGAAGGATACGCTGGTCCTCACGGACACTTGTTCCACCGACACAAGCATGAACCTTCACACCAAGGTAATCACCAAGGGCTCGCATAACCTTCTCAATCTGCTGTGCGAGCTCCCTAGTAGGAGCCAAAACCAGTGCCTGACATTGGACTAAACTGTAATCAAGTTGTTGAAGAATGCCAGAGCAGAAAGTTGCTGTTTTCCCAGTTCCTGATTGTGCCTGCTGAATTACATCAAGGCCCTTGCAAAAAGGAACAATTCCCCTCTGCTGGATTGCAGAAGGCTTCTCAAAACCTTCAAAGGTAAAAAGAGAGAATGTCAGTGAACCGTTGCATATATCCCAGGAAGACAAAAACATCAGCAGTGCAGGTGAATAAGAAAATATGAAAATTCCCATGACCGAGTAAATTAAATGTGAGGAATCATGTAAAGAAACAATTTAAATCATGATATACCTACCATAAGCATAAATGCCTCTTAGAAGGTTCTCTTGCAATCCCATAGCATCAAAGCTGTCATAAACTTCATCATATGAGGTGAAGAAATCATGTCCTTCAGTGGAAAGGCTGCAAAGTAATTAACAGAAAGTCAATATCAAATTGTAAAAATTTTATATTCAGTAGTCATTGAGAATTATGGACAGTCAAAAGTTACAAACAAGACATACACTTCACTCATTTTTGCATCAAATTGTCGAGCATCAAACTGAGATCCTTCAGGTGCTAACCCTGCCATAGCTGCACAAATCAAGTCAACATGTTACATATAAACAAGGTCCATTCATGGCCTGGACAGAGCAAATACAAGCTATAAAATTAAGCAGGTAGAACGCACTGGTTCCATAATCAATGCAAAGCAGAAACATAAAACAAATAAAGTCCAAAATTCCAGGACATATTTAAGATGTAGAGTGTAGCAAGAAAGCCCTCCACCAATGCAAAGAGAATTATTAAAAATATTACAGAAGAGCCAAACTTGCCAACCAAACCAAACAAAGAGGACAAGCATTAAACTTCTGTTTCAATGTCCGGAGAAGAAACACAATGGGCGTGCAAATATCTGATACATTAGATAACACCAGATGCTGCTTTGCCAGCTACTCCAAAATATCAAGTTAGGACTTAAGCACTTAATGAACTAACAAAAGAGTCTAAATGCTTAAATGCTTATATTACCAAAACACACACATTAACAGTATCACATGATCATTTTTATCACTTCTGTCCAAATGGTGAACAAAAAACTTCTTAAACAATTGACAGTTGTGGCTGCTGAACCGTTACAAATCACTAAATCCAAACACGTACAGAATCTTGGACAACATATCAACACGTACAAAGGTGCAGCATTGCATCTGGATTTGATACCAAAATATAAGCAAATACATGCAAGTCTAACATAATGTGCGGTCACGGGAATGCAAAAATATATGGCGAGAGACTTCTACCAATAGAAGACCAGAATCAGTACTAACCACACATGACCAAAGAGCTAAACAGAACAAAACAAACATAAACACGCAATAAATGCAATATCCTCTAAACCTGAAAGTAACATGGAGACCATAATACTAATTCCCGAGCTCAACCCAAAATCACTAAATCGTCCAGAGTTCCCTGGAAGTCCTACCCACTCAATCTAATAATAAAACAGGCCCAAGAAAGTCACAAAACAAATAACAAAGATCAAAGCTTTCAGACCAAAAAAAAAAATCATAACTTTACCAATAAATCAAACGTACAGATCAAACCCAGATCCCAAACAATAACATTCTCATCCACACTCAGAAAAAAACCAATCTTTCACACACATCAAACCCAAAACCACAAACACAGATATGGCCCATGACCCTAAACATCAAAATCAATCTAAAACAGATCTTTCAAACGAAACCAAATGCAAGGAACCTAGACAAACAAAGAGCAATAAAGAAAAGGGTGAGAGACCTGCAAATTGGTGATTGAATAAGAAGTGGAGTGAGAATTGGACAGTTTCTGAAAGCAAAACAAAAAACAAACTTTAGGTTTCTAATCCCAAACTCCTCGGATCTGCGCCGAGGAGACTGTTTACTTGTACTTGTGCTGTGTTGTCTTTGTGAGTGAGGATGTTTTGTTAGGTTTTAACAACAGAACCCTCCTCAGGTGATGCTGTTTCTTTGTCTGTGTTACCACTTCTGCCCTTTGTAATGGGATTTGTTATTTTTTGGTCACGAAAAAAGAGAAATCCTTGTTGATGTAGGAATATGGGAAATTTGACATTGTTGAAGAGTTTGGATTTTGGAATCCAATTTGGATTTGTTTAGGGACTTAGAAATTGAAAGGGACTTATGATACAAAGATGTCTCAATTGCTAATTTTTTTTAGATATAAGATTTTCAATAAAACTGGATGAGTTATGATAATATAAAAAGAAATATTGTAAAAAGAAAAAAAAGGCGTAAACTTTTTAAATCCCCTTTTTTGTACGATATGATCGTAACATCATCAATACCTAATTAAAGTTTTGCATAATCGCTTATCTTGAAAGATGTCATTTGTAGAAGAAGAAAAGGAAAAAATAGAAACAAAGACATATTCTTAACTTTTGGATAAAAGGTTAGTTCTTTTTATCTTAGCAGACAAAATAATTCAAGTAATTGAAAAATAAAATAAAATAATTAAAAACTCAATTTATGGGAATCTAGCATTTGTGTGTTTTGGTGGGGTATGAGTATAGATGACAATGGGCTGGGCCGATGTTATAGCGGACCGCGGGCTGACCAGTGGCCCTCGCAGGTAGGGATTGGCAGGCCCTTTCTGGGTCACGGGCGGGCCGGCCCGTTCTGATCCATATGTATATTTTTTAATAAAAAAGTATATAAAACGGTGTCGTTTTTGGATAAAACGACGTCCGGGCCAACTCGCAGCCCCTGATATGCTTATAACTTGCCCAACTCAGACTCAAAATCGGGCCAATCGGATAGTCCAAGCCAAAATTGTCATCCATAGGCATGAGCATGAATGAGTCTCCGTTTAAAAAGGCAAAAGAGTTAGAAAGTCTAAGGCATTGAAGTCTAATATAAGTTACACTTCCACTTTTAAGATTTAATGAGTATTATAAGGAAATTATAATATAGTAAATTATAAAAAATATATAGGTATAAATCTGTAATTATGTGCTTTAAATAATAAGTTTAATTTAAATAGTTTTTAAAATTCTTTAATATAATACATCTTGCACATTTTATTATTCAAAACTATTTCTAAAATTACAAAAATTTAAATAAAAATGATTAAATTTTAAAATATAAACTAATGATTTAATAAATTTTTAAATAAAAATTTAATAATTTAATTTAATTTTAAAAATAATTATAAAATTATATTAGATAAATAGAACTTCAATTTAGTAAAAATCACGCTGTATATTATAATTAATTTAATTTAATAATTTATTATAATTATTTTAAATTATCATGTTAATAATATCTGATTCATTTATATTTTTTTATAATAAATGTATTTATCGTTATTTTAGTAGAATGTTTTTTTAAATTGAAACTAAAAATTTTAAAAATTTTCTAATTCTTTTTAAATGATAGATAAACTCCATCTCTATTATCCTAAATTATATTACCTAACATATAAGCTGTTTGTTTCTTCTGTTATGTTGTTATAGTTTTCAGTTTTCGTTTTCAGTTTTTTGTGTATATTTTTTCAAATAAAAATAAAAGTCTATTTGATTGTTCATCGCTGAAAATAATTACATATTAGATAAAACTTAAAGATAAACTATTTTTAATTAAATAAATTTATTTAATCTCTTATATAATATTTATTATCAAATTATTAATAAAATAATTTTATTTTAATAAAACAAATAATTTAAAAATTAAAATTTTATTTAAAAATTAATATTTATTTGAAATATACTTTAATTATTAAATCAAAATTTATTTGAATATTTATATATTATAAATTTAATTATATTTATTAATAATTATTAAAATTTAGTTACATATAATTTATTTATAAAAATTAAATAAAATTAAATTATTCATAATTTTTATTGATAATTAATTTTAATTTATTAAATATATAATCCTCAATTAAATTATTCGTAATTTTTATTAATAATTAAATAATTAAATAATATATATTTATATAATAGTAATGAGATTAAAAAAAACAGAAACAAAAATAAAAACTACTTTTTATTATTATAATTTAAAAAATAGGAAGAAACAAAACCAAAAATAAAAATTAAAAACTCAATCAATAAATTTTTTTACTAAATTTAAGAACAAAATCCAAAAAAAAAAAACAAACACCAAGCAAATTAAGCATTTCTTACATGACCGGAAAGCCCCTCTACACAGTCTCGAATTACAACTGTTTCCACGAATTCTAAGAGTGGCCATTTTGCTACTTGTTCTTCGCTAAAGTTGCAGCAACCAGCAAGTGGCGCACCTCTCTCTCTAGGTTTCTCATAGATCCTCGAAAGAAACATTCGTTCAAGGCTACGTCTTTGCTTAGGTTTTAGCGTTTTTAAGGTACTTTTTTGGTACGAATTTCAAAGATCGATTCTTGTTCTTGTTTGCGTTATGTTCCGTTCAATGTTTTGTGTTTTTCCTTTATGTGTTGCGTTTCGCCATATGGGTTAGCTTAAAATTCGGATCTTGGGTAGTGATTATATTGGTTTTGGAGCTAGAAAGTTGTCAGAGCTTTGGTGTTTACAGTTGGGGTTTTTGACAAATACGGGTTTGCATTGTCTATAGTCTTTGATGTATGATATTCTGGTAGCTTGTAATGGACAAGAACAAGATAAAAGAAAGGGGTCAACGCTCTTTACTTATTTATTTTTTGTGAGGAGATTTAATCTGTTCAAAGGCTGCCTAGACCACGCAAAATGCTGTAATGGGTCCATTGGAGTAAGATCATTGGAAAGTAACATTGTCTTCTGTGTTTACTTGTGTGGCTGTTTACGTTGCTTATTTAATTTGCAGATTATTATTTTTGTTGATAGTTTTCGTTAGTTGGGATTTTGCAGTGTTAACTTATAATTGTTTATTTGTTTAATTGGTTTATCTTACAATTTCTCTTGTTTTAAACAGCAGTTGAAGCATTTATCTGTTTATTCTGCAAACATTTTGCACCTATAAATTTGCAGCTGGATTTTTTGAACCTATATTTCCGTTATTGTTGGCTTCATATGATAAGGCAGTTGTGTTTTGCTATTCTGATTGTATTGATTCTTCTGTTGAACACAACTTTGTAATGGAGAGGAAGTTTTTGCTGCCACTTGTTGTCAAATGAATTGCTTTCTGTGAATTGTGTGTTTTGTTACAGAGTCCTTTTAGATATTGCCCTGAAAATGGTTGATAGTAATGCAAGTTCTGGAGCACCTGAAGAAACTCCTAACCCCAGTCCTGATGGAAATGCACCTTCTGATAGTGACCTTGCACTTGATAACTTGGCTCGAAAGGTTCAAGAGTCTCTTGCTCTGGGAAAGAGACACAAGTTCTGGGAGAGCCAGCCAGTTGGACAGTTCAAGGATATTGGGGATACAAGTTTGCCTGAAGGTCCTATTGAAGCTCCGACACCTTTGTCTGAAGTCAAACAAGAGCCTTACAATCTCCCGAACCATTATGAATGGATCACTTGTGATATGGACTCTGAAGAGATGTGTATTGAAGTATACAACCTTTTGACGAATAACTATGTTGAGGATGATGAGAACATGTTCAGATTTAACTACTCAAAGGAGTTTCTTCAATGGGCTCTTCGTCCTCCCGGTTATTTCAAGAGTTGGCACATTGGTGTTCGCGTGAAAAATTCAAGGAAGTTAGTTGCTTTCATAACTGGCATACCTGCAAGAATCAGAGTCCGCGATGAAATTGTTAACATGGCAGAGATTAATTTCTTGTGTGTCCATAAGAAGCTTAGATCAAAAAGACTTGCACCTGTCATGATTAAAGAGGTGACAAGGAGAGTCCACTTGGAGAATATCTGGCAAGCAGCTTATACTGCCGGCATTGTTCTTCCAACACCAATATCTACTTGTCAGTATTGGCATAGATCTTTGAATCCAAAGAAGCTGATTGATGTTGGTTTTTCTAGACTTGGTGCAAGGATGACAATGAGCCGAACAATTAAGCTTTACAAGTTACCAGACGCAACTGCTACCCCAGGTTTCAGAAAGATGGAGCTCCATGATGTTCCTGCAGTCACGAGGACTATTAGGAAATATTTGAGCCAGTTCATTGTTGCCCCAGACTTTGATGATACCGATGTCGAGCACTGGCTTTTGCCTAAGGAGAATGTTGTGGATAGTTATGTCGTCGAATGCCCTGAAACACATGAGATCACTGATTTCTGCAGCTTCTACACTCTTCCTTCTTCCATACTTGGCAACCAGAACTACTCTACTTTGAAGGCAGCTTACTCTTATTACAATGTTTCTACAAAGACTCCTTTGCTTCAGTTGATGAATGATGCTCTAATTGTGGCAAAACGCAAAGACTATGATGTTTTCAATGCACTGGATGTCATGCACAATGGTTCTTTCTTGAAGGAGCTTAAATTTGGGCCAGGTGATGGGAAACTTCACTACTATCTTTACAACTATCGGATTAAACAAACTTTGAAGGCATCGGAGCTTGGACTAGTGCTCTTATAGGCTAGGATCCAGAACAAAATTATGGAAGTTTCTTTCCACTGGCAAAAGTTTTGCAGATGAATTTGATAACAATGAATGGATGGATTATTACCATTTAGACTGGAATGGTTGGACGCACTTTTTTGGCAGCTGATTCTTTCTTGCATTTTAAGGTTTTGATTTATCTCTATTGCCTTCTGCTTCTTCTGAAAGAAGAAATTGCATGATTAAGTGGATGAGAGGTAGCTTTCTATGAGTTACATGGAGAGTCTTTCTTTGTTTTACTCTGTTTAGATGATCATTTCATATATCATTATACTAATACATTCCAACTGGCTCGTAAACATACATTCCAAAAGTTCTATATAGTTTCTTGCGCTACAAAATTGCATACATTAGCCAATATACATCAAACAAAACTAGTTTCTCTGTTACGTACAACAATGGCAGAATTATGATGACAATGTTACTTATCATTCAGTTCAAATGGACTTGACAAACTTTGTAATTAAGAATCCAGCTTCAACCTCTGTATTTTGGCTGTAATTCTGTAAAGAAACAAAATGCAAGGTGATCGGGAAGGCAGGAACCGACCACACAATTGCAACATGCAAAATGGCAAGCGTAGACCGTTCTCTTGTGTTGGTTGGTCCACATACAGAATTGGATGATTATAACATTGCCTTTCCCCCAAACTCTACATCCATCAACTCAAGCCAAAAGCACGATTTCACCTTGTGAACCTGCCAAATTTATAACAGCACACCATCTTTAGATTTCAATATCACACAGAACAGAAGCTTTAATCATTGGAGAATAGTTTGGTCATCACATTGTTTGTAAATCTCCTTCACTAACTGGAGCATTGCATCCGTGTCTTCTAACATTTTGCAGACTCTTTCTGCCTCCTTAACTGCTTCAGCGGCCAAACAGGATTTGTTTTCTGCTTCAGCAACTTTATAAGCTGCTGCTATTGCTGCCTCCTCCACAATCTCACTAAAGACCAAACCAGAACTCGGTGGCTGCGGAGGTCTAATATATTTCTGTTTTGGTGTTGGTGTTTTTGATCCAGGAATGTTATCTGTCTTAATTCTGTAGTAATTTTGGACCTGCAATTGTTGATATCAACACATAATAAGTTTCTACAAGTGCAGCGTCATGTGCTCCCAGCAATTTTTGTGCTCACGTTTAGTGAACCTAAGAAAATCGAGACCAGCAATCAAAAACTAGAAAGGAATAGCAAAATACATAAAATACAAGAAGAAAATTTTCTTCACCTTTTCCAGCTTGCCTCGAGCGACAAGCCCTCTCAATCTTGAGCTTAATAACTTTCTAAAATTTTGGGGCACTTCATGCCTTTGCTGCAGCATGTATATCAAAAATGTTAGAAAGGAAAAGTGGCCACATAAAACATAACAATAAGTTCAAAGCCATAACAAAGATTGATCTCATAGTCCCACAAACATCAGCCTCTCTGCAGAAAAGCTCAGGTTCATTACTTTTCTTGAGAGCTGATATGTTTTATAACGTTCAAGCCTCAAGGTTTAAAATTACAAGATGGGCATGTTATCATTCCAGGACATAAATTTCCATCAGAGAAAAATTTATGCAGCAACTTTTGGAACACAAAATAGACAATGACAAACAATATGAAGGGAAATTCATCTTGCCTCAATAAAGTTAACAATAGCACCAATGTCACATCCATTTGTAAGTTTTATAGTTGAAAGTGCTTCAAAGATCATTGCATTGTACCTGATAAGTAAAGATTTAAAGAAATATTAACAAGAATCGGACAAGTAATGAGTAACTGCAAGGAAAACTCTTACATTGGTAAGAAGCTATTTTAGCTACCATTGATTGAAGCTGGTAGAGAAGCAATTATAAGCATTCAAATAACGACATGGTAACAAAAACCATTTGCAAGCTCAATACTAATCTATCTTCTTTCGACATTGAATTTCGTTGCTTTTAATTCCACAATCACCATTTGAAACTAAACACAAATGAAAGAGTTACATGAAACCTTCATTGATCTACGTACGATGACTTATTCATTGTAGACAAGCGCAGTCCCACTCCCAATGATCACTTAACTTATTATTTTTCCCTCTCATCATAGCACACCGCAATTTGTCTAAGAATTTTAAGGTGAAACAACAGATTCAGATTCTTGTCAGAACAATTAAGTAACAGCGTCAGAACATATTAGTCAAACCTTAGTGCATTCTTTCCATCCCATTCATTACTTGAAGGATCATCAGTAAGAACATCAGCCGATTCATCCGGAGAGGCCAAGTTTTGAGCATCAAAAGGAGGTGGAGCCACAGATTTTGGTTTAGGTGCCCTTGATTTTTCTTTGGGACCTTGTGAAACATGGCTAACTGTCAAATTCCTCCATTTATCCTGCACGTCTATAGCAAGGATGAGACAACTTACAGCATCTGGGCAGCGTCAAAAACTAATGTACTAGAAGATAAAATGGCTTGGATACTCGGAATCATTTTGCTTCACCTTACAAGGAAACATCACTATATCACTCATTTGCTGGGTCAATATCAATAAAAATCAAACCTTTCAAAACCCAAACACAATCAAGACCAGAATTCAATCAAAAGCAAGCTCTTTCCCTACTACTTCTTTTTCCCGGGAAACAAACACAAAAGCGAGTATAAATTATGAAACTAAGAGTAACAAATACAAAAGACTTGACCTTGAGGTCGATGTTGGAGCGGAGAGTGAGGAAGGGGGCAAATTCGGAATCTCTGAGAATGTTCTTCCATTTTCCGGGGCCGTGCTTCGCTATTCCGGCCAAGAGCGCCTCCTCCTCCTCCGCCGTCCACCTCTGCTTTGGATTTCCCATTTTACTCCTCCCTCCTCCCGCACTCTTCAATATTAAGCAAATGCCTATAACTATAGAACAGGGAATGAGTTAAAACTTAAAAGGCTCAATTGGGTTTAATAGGAATTAAGAAAATTCGTAAAAGATAATTTCTCTTAGTTTAAAATTTTTAACTTTTTATATTTATAACCTTTTAAAAATCTTACATTTTCTTTAAAAAAAACACACATAGTATAATTATCGTACGTCAATTAATTAAATAATTTAAATTAAATTAATAATTTAATTAAGGTCGAATTTAATTAATTAGACTCAAATTTAAGAAATAAAGTTAAATAATCGTGTAAATAACATTTAGCTATTTCACATTTAATGTTAGTGTTGTGAATTTTATCTTTTTTTTTACAAAGTTATAAAAAAAATTTAAAAAGTTAAAAAATTTCCAAATTTTCAAAAAATTTTAAAATGATCATTTTTTAATTTAATTTATAACTTTTTAATTCAATTTATTTTAATAATTCTTATTATTAAAAACTAATTATTAAATAATTAATTAATCAAAAATTTTAAATTAATTAATTTTATAAATCAAAATAAAATAATTAATTTTTATTTAATAATCTTTAACTAAAAATTAAATCTTTAAACCTTTACCATTAAACCTTTCGGCAGTCTATTTTTAAAATATTGATTCAGTGCAATGCCATAGGAATCAGAGTATCAGACAGATTGCACCATAACTTTGAGAATATGACTTCACAATTTGATTCAGTTCCGTTGCGTCCAAAAAGTCACCGTGACACTTACCGAGATCCGTACAACCTCCTCCTCTAATCTCTGCAATGGTGGGGCTGACGAAACCAACCCAAATTAACGAAAGAATTGCAATGTAATTAGTGCTATAACCTGTGCTCGTCTTATCCATAAAACACAAGAACAAATCGTTATACACATGCAATAAATATTTGCACGGCACTCACCATAATTTCAGACAATTCAATATTTGTATCCACATCTTTCTCTACACAATTAAGTGGTTACTAATTTAGACAACCTAACCATTTTATCTACCAGATTGAAGGGTGTGCAATTCCCCTCCGGTCTCGAGATTGGGATTCCAGACGATCAAAAGGAGGAGAAGCATACTGGATAACAATATGCATGAAAAAACTGCCTAAAAGACCATTGCTACATTCTTCAATCATTATGGGTTGCCTAACACCATTTAATAAGATATCTCGAACTGAACCACTGCATCCCCTATAAAACTGACATAGACAATGGTTTTTCATCACAGCCATAAATGGGGAAGAGTTATACATAAGAATAAGTACTCCTCTTTGGCAAGTAATCTAATTACGTA
>JAOTAY010000005.1:4193398-4212227 GCA_025629805.1 Erythroxylum baracoense
TTTTACTAAGTATGGAACATCAAATGACAAGGAAAACCAACGTTAGCCGTTACCAAAAACTCATTTTTCTCCTGCAAGTGTAGTTCAAAAAAAAAATTGGCAGTTTAAAAAGCTGGTATGAAGTTTGTTTGTTTGGCCTACCACTGTTTTGTTTAGTGTTATGTAGTATTACTTATTGCCTGTTTAGATGGGCTTATATTAATAGAACTTTTGTTAGTAGAGTTTTTTTGAAAAGTTAGCTTCTTAAAAAGCTTCAAATTTGAACTTCTTAAAAAGTTATATTTTAACTTCTAAAAAAGTGTCTTTGAATTTTACGGTCAAATACTCATTTTTCTTAAAACACAAGTGTTGGTCTTCAAGAGTTATCTCTTTTAATCAGACAAACCAAAACAACAAATATCTGTAACGAAAACCAAAGTTGGTTGGGAGAGTTTCTGATAAAATGTTGAATGATTCATAACTAACCTTGTCTTCCAGGTTAATTTTAGTTAGTCTAACAAATACATGATGGTTCATAGAACTTGTTTATGATAATATTTATTCCACTATTTAGTAATTAATATAAATACTATTGATCTCAAAATTAATAAAAATAATTATATAATTAAATTACTTTAACAAGCATAATAAAAAATAACTATGAAATTATTAATAATTATTTGAGAAATGAATAAGTAGATAGTAGATAATTGAAAATTGAAAATTTTTAGTGGTCGTGACAATTAGCTAAAAATATTTTATTATTCATAAAACTCATTATGGATTAAATAATTTTTTCCTTAAAAAATATATTTTAAAGTAAAAACACGGAATGAAAGTGAGATCAGATCTTTTATTCTGAATAACTAATTCTTACTATATTATATTAAATTTTATCCATATATTTATATAAAATTTATATAAATATGTGGATAAAATTAAGTATTACATAATAAAAACACCCTAACCAAACAAGGTGTTTAAATCCAATGACAGTGTATTCCATATAGTAGAGTCGAAGAAGAACTCATTGGACTCCAAATCATTGAAGAACCCAGCATTCTCGTTTGGCCCATAGCAGGGGTTGGTAATAATTTTAGAAGTTGTCGATTGAAGACAGGCATTGTCGTGGACTAACCCGATTCTTTAAATAGAGGGGAAAAAATACAAATGTTTTCCAAATATTTTTTAAAAAGTTTAAAGTAGTTATTATTATTATTTATAGTAATGTTTCAAAAACCGAACTAAATATTAAATTGATAAGACAAGAAATTTAAGATCTAAAAAATTTAACTAGCATTATACCGTCACAAAATCGACTAACTATAAAATCAAATTAAAGAATTTAAAATATAATTGAAAGAGATTATTCTTATTTATCAAAGAGTTTGAAGGTTAATTGAAAAGTAAATTGATTTATTTTAATTTATAAAAATTGAACGATTAATTAATTAATTTTTAACAACAATAGTTATTAGAGCAAATTAAACCAACAAGTTAGACGGTTCAAGGTTTTTACGGTTAAACCGGCCGAACTTGTTGAGTTTTTTAGTCATATTTTTATAGTGTTGCGTTACACTTTAATGTTTTTAAAATAAGTCTGAAATTATCCTAAATTTGAAACTTAACTAAATTAAGTTTTTAACATTTTTAGTATGCAAATGTCAAAAGTAGGCATGTCAATGAGTCGGGCCTTGGCCGGGATGGGCCGGTCCACCTGATCGGTCCAGCCTGTTATTTATTTTTTAAAGCAAAAAATAATTCAAAACAATATCGTTTGGGAAAAAAGACCATGATCAGCTCATGGTTCGGCCCGGACAGACCATAGTTGGCCCACAATCCTGCCCGAGTAGACCATAGTTAACTCGCAGTTGGCCCATAATCTGCCCAACTTGGGCCAAAAATAGGCCGAGTCGAGCTTAGCTAGGCCATTATTGACACCTATAGTCAAAAGCTTAAAATATTTTATAGTTGAAGAAGAAGGTGGCCAACCTAGCACCATCATCCTTTTAAGCTTCAAAGTGTGCAATCTGGACAAGTTATTGCTATCCCATTGGCTTATTATATGGATAAAGACAGCCATTGGCAGGGAGATGAGTATAAAGCACTTCGGTCTTAATTTTATAGTTTAGAAGATGATCATACTGCTTTTTAATACCCTTTTACAAATTCTCAAGTTCAACAATCTTTTTTTTTTTACCAAGAAAAAGCATAATCTCTCTGCAAGATGTTTCCTTTTTACCCCTTTAAAGAAAAATTCATTACTTGAAAATTAAAGTTGATAATTATTATCAAATGGATTTTAATTTTTTTTAAATCCAAATTTCAGATTCAAATTGAAGGTCGAGTGGATTCAGCCTAATACAAAATTGTTTCAACAAAATATTCTCTTTTTACCAAAAAATATTTTTTATTTATAATTATTACTTGAAAACCTAAAAAGGTTATAGCTTTTGTTTCATAAATATTTATATTGAAAAGGGTAGGGTTGAGGATAAGTTGAGATGGATCGAGTTTGAAACCTTTGTACTCTAATAGAATTTTATGTTAAAATTTATATTTCAAACCAAATTTAAAATCAGTTGAATACAAATTTAATCTTATTAAATTAAGTTCTCAAATTCAAATTTTAACTTAAAATCTAAACTTTTTGTTAGACTTAAAATTTTCAAACTAAATGTCAATTAAATTAAAATTTATTCATTAATTAACTAAAATTTATATATTAATTTCAATTGAAATTAACTCTGAACTTATCTTTTTAGTGATTTAATAGAGTAAGGACGATATTTGTATTCGAATTCGACCCACCTCAATTCGAAATTAATGGATTTGACTTGAGTTGAACGAATTTTAACTCGTATTCAAAAATTTATTATTTTTCAAAATTTATAATAAACTTATATTTATTTTCTACAACCTCATAGAACTTAAAGTTTAAATATATTATATATAAATGATGTTATTTTAAATATTATTAAATAAAATAAAAATAATAAAACTTGTTTCAAGCTTAATCAAATTTGGACTTACTAAAATCTAATCAAATTTAGGAGCAAATCGTGAATTTTAAACATTGTTAGGACCTTGTATGTTTCTGTTGTCTTTATTAACAAAGACTGATGATGCTTGTTGTTTGAGTTTTGCAGGAATGAAGAGTAGCAAAAAAGTAAAGAAGACACAAAGATTTACTTGGTTCAATAGCTTAATTGATATCTACATCCAAGGATCAATCTCACACTATGTGGTTCCGTTATTTTCAAGAAGAGGATGATTAAAAGAGATTGAGTGTTTCTAAAACACCTGCAAGAGTTTCCCTCAAAACTCTCTAGTACTTTTAGTAAGTACTCTAAGCCTCTCTCAAACCTTTTCTTCTCTTGAATCAAATGATTGTTTGTATGTATGTATGTGTGTTATATGTATATTGGACTGATTACAGATATTTATAGACTATTAAAGAAGTTGCATTATGTTTTAAGTCCACGCTTATTAAGCCTTTTGCTTTTTCTTATTACGAGAGCTTCCCATGTGACTTTCACGTGGTTCACCAAAAAACCCAACATCTTACTTCTACTTTTTGTTTTGACCCTTAGACAGATTGCATTTCTTCTCCTGTTCTTCAAATTCTCTAGAGACTTCACTCACTTTCAACGTACCTAACCTAAAAATCCCCAAATCTGTTGAATTGATTTATAGCTTAAATTTATGGAGAATTAGCGAATCCTTCACATTATTCCCTTTTTCTCCATTGATTTGAGATATAACCCTAAAATCCAACCTTAAACAACACTGATTTTAAACCCTAAAAAACAATAATAAGTTAGCATCACTTCTAGTGACGATCGAGCTCAAGGAGCTTCATTTATCTGTAGAAGATCTCTACAAAGAATGAACTTCTTGACAGAAACTACCTTTGTCCCAAAATCTGACGGATTTCGATCTCCCTGTATTTTCTTCAAAGTAGCCTCACCATTGTTGATTTTATCTCTGATGAAATGGAGTCTCGCGTCGATATGCTTAGAACGCTCATGCAAAATCGGATCCTTGCTCAAGTATAACACACTTTGACTGTCTGTGTAGATTACATTTTCTTCGATTCATACTTGAATCTCTGATAGTAGCCCTTTTAATCATATTAGCTCTTTTAAGCCTTACATGATAGCATAGTATTCTGCTTCTGTAGTAGATAGAGACACCACTTATTAGTGTTGTACTTTCCAGCTTATTGTATTGCCTGAAAGTGTGAAATAATATTGCTGATAACGACTTGCGAGTATCTTTATCTACTGCAAAATTTGCATTTACATAGCCATATAAGTTTGTATGTTTAAGCAGTTGTAGATTAGACTTTGAAAAATATAACCCATGATTAAAAGTTCCCTTTAAATATCTAAGAACTATTTTAAAACCCTACCAGTGTTCCATACCTGGATTAGCCATGAAACTGCTAAGTAGGCTAATTGGATAGGCTAAGTCAGGTCTAGTACATATCATCATATACATAATACAACTTACGCCTACATCATAAGGATATTTCAGCATCTGTTTCTGTTATGCTTCTGTTGTTGGACTCTTAGTAGCTGTTAGCTGCAAGTGTGTAGCAATGGGAGCAGAACTTAGTTTAGCATCTTCCATATTGAACTTAGATAGGACCTTTTTAATAGAGTCCCATTATATCAACCATAGCTTCCCCTTTGCTTCATTCCTTATGATATGCATACCTAGCAGCTTCTGAGCGTTTCCCAAATCCTTCATGTCAATGTTCTGTCTTAGGGCATTCTTCACTTCCTGGATCCTTTTTACTAGTTTTCCTATGATAACTAGGTCATTCACATAAACCAGCATAGAAACCACTTCCTCCTTCCCTAAATCCTTGTAATACAGGCAGTAGTCATAGGCACTTCTTTTGAATTTTATCTCTGTCACAACCTCATTGAACTTCTTGTTCTATTGCCTAGGAGCTTGCTTTAGGCCATATAGGGATCTTTCAAGCAAGCAGACGTGATTAGGGTTCTCCTTTTCCATGAAACCTGTAGGCTGTTTCATATAGATGTTTCTAGTTTCCCATATAGGAAGGCCGTCTTAACATCCATCTGATGTATTTCCCAATTATTCAAAGTAGCTAGGGTCAGAACAATACTTACTGTTTTGAACTTAACTACTGGAAGGAAGATTTCAGCTTGAATATCCATTTGCATTTGGTGGCTTAGGAACTAGCTTCCAAGTCTCATTCTTCATTAGAGAATTGTATTCACTTAGGCAAGCATCTTTCCACTATTCTGCATCAGACCTACTCATGGCTTCCTCATATGTCTCTGGAGCTCCTGTCTCAACTAGTTCTGCAACCAAACAAGCATATTCTGTTAAGTCAGTTTCAATATACCTTTTGTTTGGTATCCTCTGTCTTGGTTCCCTGTCTCTGAAAAGTTGATAGTCCTACAACTGAGTTTGTTGAGCTTTTGTTTCTTCCTCTTCTTGTTCAGTTCCCTTTTGAAAGTTATGATTTGTGTCCATTGTTTCTTCTCTTGATGGAGTTGTCTGTTCAGCAGTTGCTTCTATTTCATTTCTTTCATATGTGGAGGGTGGGACATAGAAAGGGTTTAGATTGATGTTTAATCCCAGTCTGGGGGACTTCATCTTGAACATTCATTCCTCCATTCTTTTGCTTCAGTAGTGGAAATTCAGTTTCCCTGAACATTGCATCTCTGCTTATTTGAGTCTTGTAGGCTCCTGATTACAGTATTAGAACTTTATACCCTTTAGTTCCTTTAGGGTAGCCTAGAAATACCCCTTTGACAGCTCTTGGTTGAAGCTTTCCTTCTGTTTGGTGAACGTAAACATTACATCCAAAAGGTTTTAAGTGAGTCAATGTAGGTTTAGAACTATTCCACACCTTTTTAGGAATTTTACACTCATTTGTAGATGTTGGTTGTTTGTTTATCAGATCGGCTGCAGTTCTGATAGCTCCCCCCATAGTGCTTGAGATAGACTTAAGGACAGCAACATACATCTGGTTTTCTCAAGCAGGGTGCTGTTGAGTCTTTCTGCTACCCAATTATATTGAGGTTTTGCCTTGACAGTTCTATGCCTTTAAATTCCCTTCCTTTAACAGTAGTCATCAAACTCTTTGTTGCAGAATTCCAACCCAATGTCTGTTCTTAGGCACTGCAACTTCTATCATGTTTAGTTCTCCGTCAAAGTATGCCACTTTACAAACGCCTTTAGTGCTTCATCCTTTGTGTTCAAGAGATATATACCCAGTATTTCCGTGACCTGTCATCAATAACAGACATGAAATACCTCTTACCTCCCATAGTTTGAGTTTGCGCTGGTCCCCATAAGTCACTATGAGCATATTCCATACTCCTGGTGGCTCCTTTTGCAATCTTTGGGAAATGGGTTCTGTAATGTTTCCCGAGTATACATTCCTCACAAAACTCAATCTTCTTCACACTTGTGATTGGTAGCAGTCCCTGTTGCTATAGGTGTTTAAGGCTTTTGTTTCCTGCATGTCCAAGTCTTAAGTGTCACAGCATGGTTGAATTGAGCTCCTTTTCCTCTGTTGTTAGGTTGGTCTCTGTAGTACCTACAACATAGTATAAACCCCCCCCCTTTCGATTGCCCTTACAACCACCTTACCATCTTTGATGATTTCTCTCAAACCATCCTTGGACCTGATCTTGTTTCCTTGCTTGTCAAAGATACTCTCCGAAAGAAGATTTCTTTTAATACCAGGCACATACCTCACATTGCTCAATGTTCTCCTCTTTCCATCATGCATCTTGATATAAACATTGCCAATGCCTTGGATATCCTATTTCTCTGCATCTGCCATTCTTACCTTGGCAGACAAGTTCTCAAAGGAAGAAAACCAGTACCTGTGGTGAGTTACATGCATGGTGCAACTTAAGTCCAGAATCCATTCTATTGAAAACTCATCTGTTTCACCTATCATAACAAGTATCTCATCTCCATTGAACTCCTCAAGCTTCTCAACATTCCCTGTATCTCCTTTATGTGCTTCCTTGTCCTTCTTCTTCTTCTTCTTCTTCTTCTTCTTCTTCTTCTTCTTCTTCTTCTTCTTCTTCTTCCTGCAATCCCTAGCAAAGTGTCCTTTATCACAATAAAATCACTTTTTACTTTTGGCTTTATTCTTTTTCTTGTCATCATCATTCTTATTATATTTGCCTTTTCCCATAGCATTCTGTCAACCAGCTTTCTTTGAACCATTTGGTGCAGGCTTTCTCTCGGATCTTTTGTCGATGAACATCACCTCTGGATCTTTCTTGAAGTGATTGTTATCTATTACTTCCTCCATCAGAGGGTCAAGAGCCCTCTTCACTATTAAAGCATCCCCACTAGCATGCTTAACCACCTTCTTGAATCCATTATATTCCTGTGCAAGTGACTTCAGAATCACCATATCTTGGTGTTCTTCTGAGATTTTCTCCCCTGTTGCTTCAAGATCAAGAATTAGTTTAAAGAAATAATCCATGTTATCTTCAAGGGTTACCGTAGTATTCATTACGAAGTTTGCAAGGTTATGTAGTAGGCCATGTTGTTTGGTAGGCAATGTTTAGAGTAAATCTTATCGAGTTTTTCCCATAACAACTTGCAGTGTTGCAATCTTTCACTTTTTTGATGACAATTGGTGAAAGACACAACATTAGCTTGCAGTGAGCCAATCTTGCTTTCTTCAGGTTCTTCACAGGATCTATCTTATCATCATATGTAGCATCTATGGCACCAAAACATTCATAGGATTCAAGCAAGGCTTACATCTGTAGTTTCCAGATTGCAAAGTCCTCTTTTCCAGTGAGCACTTCCATCTATTTTCCCACTATTTTGTTGGTTCTTGGTAGAGATTTGTTTTGACGTTCTTGAGCTTTCTTGATGGATTCTTGATTTGTCTGTGAGGATGGGGACAGAGACCTAGTTGCTTTGATGCCACGTATGTTAAGATCTCGTATGTTTCTGTTGTCTTTATTAACAAAGATTGATGATACTTGTTGTTTGAGTTTTGCAGAAATGAAGAGTAGCAGAAAAGTAAAGAAGATACAAAGATTTACTTGATTCGATAGCTTAATTGGTATCTACATCCAATGATCAATCTCACACTACATGGTTCCACTATTTTCAAGAAGAGGATGATTACAAGAGATTGCATGTTTCTAAAATACCTACAAGAGTTTCCCTCAAATCTCTCTAATACTCTAGCACTCTGTCGAACTTTTTCTTCTCTTGAATCAGATGATTGTTCACGTGTATGTATGTTATATGTATATTGGACTGATTACAAGTATTTAGACTATTGAAGAAGTTGCATTCTGTTTTAAGTCCGCGCTTATTAAGCCTTCTGTTTTTGCTTATTACAAGAGCTTCTCATGTGACTCTCACGTGTTTCACTAAAAAATCCAACGTCTTGCTTCTGCTTTGCGTTTTGACCCTTAGATAGATTGCATTTTATTTCCTCTTCTTCGAATTCTCTAAGGACTTCACTCACTTTCAACACACTTAACCTGAAAATCCTCAAATCTATCGAATTGATTTATAGCTTAAATTTATGAAGAACTAGTGAATCCTTCACATACATGTTAAAGAGCCGCTCGATCGAATGTCATCACTACCAAGAACCTTAAAAGGGAAAAAAGGGAAATAAGTAGTCGCCTCGTGGGTTGAGGAGGGGGAAAGAGACTAGGTAGGAACAGGACGATGGGGTGGATAGGAAGGATCTACTACAGATAGAAACCATTGGACCACGTGGGTACAGAGACAATTATTGCTCTTCAAGTGGACTTTTTCAGTATTAGACAACACGTGTCTCTCCTCAAAGTTTGCCTCATGAAAAATCCATGAGGACTTGTCTTCATGTAACCACTATCCTCACCTCACCCCTAACCTAAACACCATATTCAGACAGCCTTATAAATGATGTAAGATAATTACATTTATACGTGTCTTCTTGAGGAGAGATTACGGTAGAAATAAATGTTAATTAAATCCCAAAAAAAAAGAGAAGAAGCATTTCCACAAAAATTCCTTCTTTTTCTGTCGCCTCTCTCTTCTTCTTCTTCTTCTTTTTCTTTTTCTCTCTTACTTGCATCCAATCTTCTTTGTTATCTTACCTTATAACGCAGGGAGTGAAAAAGGAAGGATCTTTGTGAGGAAGAAGTCTTAAATCACCACCATATTCTCAAGCTCCAAGTGATTTTCAGTGTCAACTGGTAAAAAGCCTGCAATCTTTTGTTTTGATATGCACGATTTGATTCGTGTCTTGAGTGAGTTAGGATCACGAGAGTGTCATTCCCTGAAATTTGTTGTTTAATGTTATGTTGTTACGGAATACTTCATCCTTTTTGAAGTTGGTAAGTTAGATCCATAATTTTTGAGAGAAACTTGGATGGATTGGCTTAGATCCAGGAAGCCATCTTCTATGTGTTAAAGGTTGCACCTTTTTAGGTTTTTTCTTTTGATAATGATTTGCAAGGTTTGCTCTTTTGTTCTCCCAGATTGTATTCATGCGGTCCATTTTGCATCCTATTATTTGCTTCATACATAAGGGCTTGATTATTGGTACTTTTCGGTTGTGTTCTTCGTATTAAAGGTTTGGTGGCGCTGGAATAGGATTTGGGTTGCCTTGATGGCTCTTTCACGGAGGTGAAGACTTTGTTTGAGTTCTGGAGATTTGGATAAGACAGGCTAACAATGGATGCTTGAAATATCCATAGTTGGAAGGTTGGATCCGTCTTCCCCGCCAGATCTGATTATCCTTATGCATCTTTAATCCAATGTCTCAGTGATCCCTGTAAAGTTTTCTGAATCAAGAGGGTGGTGGTGGGTAGTTTGAATTTTGAAAATGGAAGAGATATTGTTGGAAGGTGGAAGCTTTATCACAAGTTCAGTGTTGGAAGGAGATGAAGAGGATGAGAATCAGTAGATTGTCCTAGGTTAGGGGGTTATAAGTTGTAATTGGTGACTGGGTGCAGAGAGAGCAGTTGATGGAAGAGATGTCTCCATCGGTTGCAATGACGCTTAGTTTAGGAAATTCTATTTGTGATAACTCAGGGGTTTCAACTCACGTTGAAATTGCCCGAATAAAGCTTGTAACTGAAACTGCAAGTTTGTTATCTGATCCTACCAAGGTGGTGTCTGAAGACTCTCATTCCAGAGAACTGGAAAGTAGTAATAATATTAAAAGTGAAGCGAACTTCTTGATTTTGCCTGAACAAGAAGATAATACTGTTGGAAGGACTGATTTGTTGAGCATGCTGCCTGAGAATGGAAGTGGTTCAATTGGTAGTGATGTCACGGTGCAGGAGAGCGAGGATGATGAAGTTCTATCAGTTACGGAAGAAAGTAACGGAGTTATCAACAAGGATTTGTTGCTACTGGAGACAGGGTCTGAAATCAGCTTGCCAAAGTCTGGTGAAATTGAAAATAGTAAGATATTTGCTAAAGCTATCATTGTGGAGTCATCAGATGAGGTGCAGGTGCCAATGGCCAATCTCCTTGTTGCAGCCGTAGAACCAAATGCAGAGATCTCTGATGCCTCTGACTTGAAGGCATCTGCAGTGGTTCTGAAGTTGCCTTGTGAGAAGAATCTTGATCGAGGAGCAACAAGGAGTGTTTTTGAGCTTGACTGTGTACCTCTTTGGGGATGCGTATCTATCTGCGGAAGAAGATCAGAAATGGAAGATGCTGTTTCCGCTTTTCCGCGGTTTGTGAAAATTCCTATCCAAATGCTGATTGGTGATCATGTGGTAGATGGGGTGAGCGAGAGTTTGACACACCTAACCAGTCACTTTTTTGGTGTTTATGATGGCCATGGAGGCGCCCAGGTAGATTTACATTTTTGGTTATTTTTTTAATTACTCCCATATGGAAGAACTAACTTTCTGAAATTTGGAGGCTTCCTGAATAGAAACTAGTCGTAGATGCTTTACCGGCTTTAACCTGATCTTGATTTGAGCATTATATGGTTTCCTTTTATAGTAGTCACCTCTATAGGTCCTAAATATTTGTTTTATTCCTAGTCAAACTTTTACAGCTACACAGGCTTACTATTGGTTGATCATTGATATAAATTCTTCTATAGCGTCTTCTGATCCATCTGTCATTTGTTTTAATTGTGTTATTTTCGATGTCGTGTATCATTGGCTTAACTGTAAAACATTTCAGCATAATAACACGTGTCTTGTACAGGTTGCTAATTACTGTCACGATAGAATCCACGTGGCCTTGGTGGAAGAGATCATAAAGATAAAAAACAGTCGAACTAATGGATGTTTATGGGGAAATCAACAGATGCAGTGGGAGAAAGCCTTCACTAGTTGCTTTCGCAAGGTTGATGATGAGATTGCTGGAAAATGTAGCAGCACAATTGAAGGTGATATTTCTGATTCCTCCTGTGAGCCTATCGCTCCAGAAACTGTTGGATCTACAGCTGTGGTTGCGCTGGTCTGTTCATCCCACATAGTTGTTGCAAACTGTGGTGACTCAAGAGCTGTACTTTATCGTGGGAAAGAGTCGATGGCATTATCAGTTGATCATAAGGTAAGTCTTATCTTTTTATTTGATTAAGAACGTGATGCTGATTTATGTTGTTACTTATTTTCCTTCTTGTTATTCCCAGCCAAATAGAGAAGATGAGTATGCGAGGATTGAGGCATCTGGAGGCAAGGTGATTCAATGGAATGGGCACCGTGTTTTTGGCGTTCTTGCAATGTCACGGTCCATTGGTAGGTGTACTTGTTTTATGTTATGAAGGTCAATCTTTGCTTAACTATCATGACAATTGACAAATTTTAAACTTATATCCTAATAACAAGCAGAGATTACTGCAGATTGCTGTGTTTAAGCTTATGTTTATCTGATTTTCAATGTCACTGCAATCTTTTAAGGTATCTTGAAGCTTAAGTGGAATTTGATCCAGAAATTGAAGACTTATCCTATGATTTATTTTTATCTGAATAGGTGATAAATATTTGAAACCATCTATCATCCCGGACCCGGAAGTCATGTTTGTTCCTCGAGCTAGAGATGATGAATGCCTTATCTTAGCTAGTGATGGTTTATGGGATGTCATGTCTAATGATGAAGTCTGTGAAGTCGCTCGAAGGCAGATTCTGCTCTGGCACAAAAGGAATGGAGCTACATCCCTTGGCGAAAGAGGGAACGGAATAGATCCAGCCGCACAAGCAGCTGCGGATCACCTTTCCATGCTTGCGCTGAAAAAGGGAAGTAAGGATAATATCTCTGTGATTGTGGTGGACTTGAAAGCTCAAAGAAAGTTTAAGACCAAAACTTGAAGTTTGGCTTCTCCCATCACACCCAGTTTGAGTTTACATACCATAATTTAGTATAAGAATGCTCTCTAATCAAATATATAGCTCAGTCCATTCCTTTTTCTTATGGGCTTAATGTGTGTACAAGAATAGAAACTAGCATGTACTATATAGCCAAGTGTATCTGAATGCCATATCGAATGTGTTTTTGATATCTATAATCCTAATTCTTATGCCTGTGTACCTTTATGTTCGTCCTCTTGGTGGGTGATGGGAAATTTTTTCGATGGTTCTTATTTTTTGAACTTCCAAGATCAAAGTGTGTGTCACACTTCAAATGAATCATATCCCTTTACTTCATAAGCACATATGTATTGTCTACTTGTATATATACCTCCTCAGAAATGTATTCACAGACAAGGATCAACTGGCCAGTTCGCTCTTAAACGAGTGCTTTTGCAAGCTTCCATTGTGACTTTGCACGTAAAAGATTATCTTAATCACCAGTACTGTACCGGAACTGGATTCGGTTTTAACCTTCATCTTTGTACTGATCAGTACGATATAATCTGGTACAAATTTCAATACCGGTAGGAGCTGATTGCATTGGAAGTAAATGTCCCGAGACTGTTACCAAACACAGCGTGGACCTGGAAGGCTACAACAGTTCCCATATCCTTAAGCTTAAGGAAAGAGACGAAAAGAAGTGATCTTTCTTCCAACTTAATTATGTTTTCTTCGCATTCTAGGTAACCAAACAGAAAATTACATGGGGAAACTCGGATAATGTTTGCCAAATCAAAGAGTGGAGTTTGACTTTGCTCAACAGCCAGAAAGACAAAAGCTTTCTGATCAAACTAAACTTGATGACATTACTGGTGCCAATTAGTGCGATGCTTTATCTTTTTCATTTTTCTTCAACAGTATTGAATATTTTTTCAAATTTTGTAAAATAATTAGTTTTTATATAAAAAACTAAATGAATTAATTTTTATTTAAAAATGTTAACTAAAATTTAATTTTTAATAGTAATGAAAGATTTATTTTTAGTCTTATTTTAAATTTTATTTTTTTAAAAAGATTGTTACTGAGCAATTATATTGATTTGGTCTCCCAGTCACACTTCGACAGCGAGAACTGAGAGCAGGTAACGTAAAAGCTCTCTCTGAGGCTCATAGACAAAAGGAAGAGTTATTTTCACCATTAAAATTCCAGAAAGAGGCTTCCTTTACCCTTACCTCTAGCACAATGAAGGAAGAGGAAGAATAAAGATTGCTTCTTTATGCTTTTTTTGTTTGATTTTACAGGAAAGTTTTTTCCTTTAATACTATCATCAGTGATCAGCTACTGATCACTGTACCGTTATAGCCATTAGCGCCTTCGTCTAATCACGGTAAGCTTCTAACCTCGCCGCACCTACCCTTTGTTTTTCTGCTTTTTAGGGGTTCTTATGGTATCCTTTTGTGGGCAGAGCAGTGGAATTTGGATTCGTCATTGTCCTTTTGGTGGTGGGTTTCGGGGGAAATTGGTGTTCTTTTTTGTTGGACTTTGTGTTTGTTTCTGGGTGATTAAAATATTGTTCTTTAGTGAAGTTTTGTTTCTGATATTGTTCGATTGCTGGGCTTTCCTTAATCCTTGTAAGCTTCATTTGTAGACAGGTCTTGGGGTAATTCTATGCTGAAACTTGTGAGAATTTGTGAATCTGTTGGTTATTAGGGTTACTGAATGATTCGCTTAACCAGTCAACCTTCGCTCTTTTTCTGGCTTTAGTGGCATTTTGTGTTCTTTATGTAGTCCGTTTGCATGATTTTACTGTTCTGGTTCAAATGAGTTTCCATCTGACATGTCGAATAATGAGGACTGATCTTTATGGGTTTGGGGAACTGTAGGTATACAAACTTGCATACAACTTCTTTAGAGATTCAAATTCTGGCGAAGAAAGGTTCACTCGCTGTTGTTGCTGTTCTCTCGTCTCTTTGTAACATGTGGACTCAATAATTATATTTTGGAGAAAGGAATATTTTTCTTGCTTCTGTAGAATTTCTTATGTAGTATATCGATCTCTGTTTACTGGTTGGACCGTTTTCTCTACTTGTAAGCAATGTGAATGTGGTCTCTGGTCTCTACTGGTTTTCGGTTTCTTTGGAATACAAAGGTTACTATTGAATTTTATTATATATTCCTAGGTTGATGTTGAGTTTACCATCTTGTTAAGCTTGTTTCTCTGCTTTATATTGAAGAAATGTATAGCCTTTTTTGCTAAATAGATTCTGCTAGCTTATATTATGTGCGATGATATCCTCCTATGTGTTATTAGAGAGTTGAATCTGATTATTAGAAACTACCTTTGTCAATTTACTGCAGTTTGCCTAGGTGCTGGTTCAGGGAATGTTTGTGAATTACCCTTTACAACCGGATTATTTGCTTTGTAGCAACTTGAAGGAATCCAAGCCTGCACGATTCATTTTGTTTTCTTGGATGTGCTAATATATGTTGCTCCATTTGAGGGGCTTGAATGTTTTCTACCGTTGACTTTTAAATGCAAACAGTAATCGATGCAGGCAAATGAAATGAGGCTGTGATGCTTTTCAGTTTTGATAGCATTCTTCTGTCTTGAGATATGTAATTTGCTTGCTGCCAACTTTTCTGTGGCTATGTATGTGAAATGATATTGGTGTTAGTGGTGATGGTGTTTCCTTATGATATTTGCAAATGTTTGATGCTTCCTGTCTTCTTGTAGTGATCAAACATATTAACTTTTAGAAACCAGGAGGTTGGATTTAATCTATCTTTCAGATTTTTTATTTATTTCTGATCCAATATTGAGAAAATTCAAGTTCAAGCTTCCTTGCTTCCTTTGTTGCACTTTTATTGCTGCCTTCACCGGAGAGGTCTTACACAGTTCATTAGATTCCATGCTTGTTTAAGTAAAATGGCATATTTTGTCTTGCAGACCAGCTAAAACATAGAATAAGAAGCTGACGATACCAACTTTTCGTGTTATCTTGCGGACATGGATCAAGGTACCCCACACCTTCTACTCCTTGTAGCAATATACATATTTGGTAACATGACTCTAAATTTTTATAACCTGAAAAATTGGTTAAGATATCAAGTCAAGAGAAGCTGCTTTTGTAGAGTGTTATTTATATTAATTGGTCTTGTTCAGAGGACCTTCAAACTATGTTGTCCTTTAAGCAAGCTTAATCTGGATAAGTTGCCTGAGGTAGCTTGTTGAATGCAGGGCACTCGGCTGATGCTGCTGATAGCATTAAAGTAGAATATATTCCCATTAGAGATGCTGAAGATCCTCAGCTTGGATTTTTTGATAAACCACTTCCTTGCTGCGGCTGTGGAATAGGATGGTTTTCGTGAGTTTTCCTGCCTCTCTCTTCTGCTCTCTTTATCTCTATCTCTCTCATTCTCGAGTTTACCAATTTTTCTGCAGTTTCTTGCTGGGATTTGTGTTCCCATTTATGTGGTACTTTGCTACAGTTCTCTACTTTGGCGGCTACTACCATAAAGATCCAAGAGAAAGATCAGGTCTTGGTGCATGTGCCGTAGCAGTAAGTGCTCTTTGCTCATTTGCTTTGGTATTTTTTATGTTTAATCATTCACTCTAAAATCAGAACTTGTGATACGGTTTGGTGAATTTGCAATAGCAGTAAGTGCTCTTTGCTCATTTGCTTTGGTATTTTTTCTGCTTAATCATTCACTCTAAAATCAGAACTTGCTATCTATGTTCTAGAAATGTTTAAGCAGTCATTTGACTGTTGAAATCTGAAAAGCAACAGGTCATTGCTGTGATTGGTTTTAATTCCTCGGAATTTTGAGATAGAGTTTTTTCATATCCCCACACAAATCAGCTTTTCCTTTGGATCCAGTAAACTGCAATACATCAAATTGCTGACTTTTTCGTATCTTTGAAAAAATAATTCTCCATTTCTCAAGTATGTGCTGTTGGGGGAGGTTATCACTATCCCAATATAGATGGCATACAAATTAGAAGTTCTAGTTATTCTATATGCTTATATCCCTTTAAAATCAAAGTGACCTTTTCATGGTCAAAAGCAGCTAATGTCCCCATCTGGGAGCTTAATCCTTGAATAATTCTTATTCTTTTGGTATAGACTTCCAGCAACAGGTTAGCTTTTGGATTGGTAGTCCATCAATTTGGATCAAATGTTCTCAGTTTAGACATTTCTGCTTCTGACATCCACCTAATATACCATGTGTTCTGAAGTGGTTGATGGTTGAATTAGAGGGTGTTGCTTGATATGTATGGATTTTAGTGAGATAAGGTGGTTAGGTAAGAAGCAACTTCATTCTTGGGAATATTGATTGCTTTTATAGTGATTTGTGGGTGCATGAGATGCACTTGTTTTGTCTCATGCAATGTGGGAAGATTATTGGTTTCTTGGCCTTTTTGTTGGTCTTTTGGCATATTTTCGTCTATATCATTGCTCAAGTTCTTCATCTTGGGACAACTGGTCCTATCCTGTATTCCTGCCAATAATTCCAAAATTTATTGATTGTTGCAGGCTTCAATATGTACAGTAGCTGTGGTGATCATTATACTTGTTATTCTGTTGTAAACCTTCCCATCAGTAATTCCACTGTGCTACCCCTGGAACAAAACCCCGGTGCTAGGAGTATCTGTCTATCTGAATTCTAAGTCCTGAATCCCCTGTCCTGTAAGTAATACGCATGATGTAGTTTCAAGTTTAAAGAGAGATTATCATTAGTAGTAGTTTAACTTTGAAAAAACTTCGTTCCACTGTGAACTCATAAAGTTATGTAAATCATGTATATCGATCATGTATAATCCTGCATAATCTCGGATGTTATCAGTTCTTGTATGTAGCTCAAATAATATAATGCAAACAAAAGTTCCTAGATTCATGGAGATGCTTCCTGTCTATCAGAAAGGACAATCTTTAATTGGCCCAAGCAGCAGCCACAGTGAGACCATAGCTAGTGTTTTTGCTCACCACTTGTGGATGGAATGTTTGAAACTTACTGGTTGGAATATATGAAACTTCCTCCTTTGTTAGTATCATTTGAACTAGGAATCCAATACATAATTTTGAGATCACAAGTTAATTCTAGTTCTAAATTAGGCCCTTAATCAATTACTTTGTCAGAAGTTAATGCCAAGAAGTGATGAACAGGTTCTGATCATCTCCTTAATGTTCAAGTAGTCAATGTTTATGTTTTGTTATCTACATACTGATATAGCATGAGACAAGAAAAGAGGGTGATCTAAGCCGCAAGGCCCTTTAGGAGTCCATTTACTCGAGAGGTTGATGGTTCGAGTTGCGGTGAGAATGACTGCAACTCACTTCAATCTTGAAGAGGATGGCCAGTCAAGAAAACGTCACTTAGATCTGATTTGCTGGAGAGCTGACAGAAGCAAACGAACATCTGATTTCCAAAATGGTGTTTCTTGTGCTGATTTCCTAATTGTAAAGATATTTAATTGCACTATGAATCAATGTTATTACCGATAGATGCTAATGTATATGATTAAGTGAATGTTCATAAAGTTGGAATCTTGAAACTTATATCAGAAGCAGTACTGCATAAGCATACCTGAGAAATCTGGATATGTTGCATCAGCCACAACCACCATCACGTGGATCCTACCTCGTCACCATTAGCAATTGCCAAATGTATTCCATCTTTTTTTTGTCAGAAACTGTTTTTATATCATTGGAACCGTTTCAAATGCGTATTTGATGAACCATCGAATACACGTAATATGTTGATGTAAAAAACCAGCAATGAAACAGACGTGTGCAAGAACTATGTAAAACATAAGAATGACAGAGAGTCGACCAGATTTAGGCCGCCATTAAATCTAATCTGACTTGAATAGCTTAAATTCAATTTTGATTTAGGTCAAGTACTATAATAACATCATTTTATTGAAATAGTTCGGATTAATTAGACTATATTTAATTTACCAACTCCAGTCAAAAGATTTCCTGAAATCAATGTCTGCCAAGTGATTAGGTCCTCACATGAGCATGGAATCCCAAAGAAGATATATCCTAGTATAGCAAGAAGAAAGCTTTGGAAAAGCACCCTGATGGTGTCAGGAAGGTCACTTTTTCAAACATCTTGGAACTTGATGATGCTCTGTTTCTTAACCTGCTTAGAGTTTCCAGGTTGGCCAACTAAAAGATAATATATATACGTTGAAGCAACTCACAGGCTCTTATCTGAGTTGTGTTGTTGAACTGAACATGTTCCTTTCCAGAAAACCAGCAGATTCATATATCTGCAAACTATGCTTATTAGAGTTGGTAAAATGGTCCGCATTCATTCAATTTAGTAAAAATTGAACTAGGATTCAATCTCAATCTTAATAATTTTTCTTTTTTAAAATTTCCATTGAAGTTGTGTGATTCGAGAGTTTTCAGACCAGTTGAACCTCTAACCAAACTTTCAACCTGGGTTTACTTGCGGGTTCGGGTTTTAGCTCTGTTCATTATCATCTTTATGCAAGCACAAGTGTCTAAGTTATTCAGCTGGCATTCCTTGGTTAGTATAGACGCCCCCTG
>JAOTAY010000005.1:4222043-4273332 GCA_025629805.1 Erythroxylum baracoense
AAAAATGCCAGCAAAGGAAGGCGGCTTGCCTTGTCGTGAAAGGATATCTAAAGCTTTGTACTTTTAGATATACAGCCACAGGATGTCCTGAAATTACGATATTATCATGTTCAAAAAGTCAAAATATTTATTTATGATGATATAAAAATTTGTTGAAGATTAAATAAAAATTAAAAATTTTAAATATGACTGTAAGATGTTATTCTTACCAATCGAATTATATTGAAATTATATCAAAAAATAGACAACTAAACATATTTCTCTATTTAATAGAAGTTCAAAGAAGTGAATAAAATAAGATCTTAAATAAGTAGATATATATGTAAATAAAATAGGTCTAATTACGCCTATTCCTAATCTTAAATGGAATGGAACGATGGAAAGATACGTATATAATTTATATACGCCTGAATGACCCCTTCTTATTTTTATAACGAAAATCTTAGTCTTATTGAGAAGTGCAAAATCGTATGGATACGATCCTCATTATACATCTTGATCAATTTGATTGTTTCTTTGTAGATTTCGATATGAAACTTTTGTAGATGCATTTTTGAGTATTTCTTTATCATTTCATCCCAGCGGAAGAGTTCCTCTAATTTTATGAAATTTTGGACAATACTCTTTTCTTGAATATCATTTAAAAGAGTTACTGATTTACTAGTATTCTACCAATTAATAACCCAGAATTTTAAACTTTTATTAAATAAAAAAGAAATCCACCAGGGCAAAAGTACTATAAAAATTTTAAATTTATTTGAAAAAAGATTGTTAAATAAAAATTAATTAATCTATATCAGTTTATAAGAATTTATTAATTTTCAAAAATTGCTTGATTAATTAACAAATATAAAATATTTTTAATAACAAGAGTTATTAAAATAAATCAAATCAGAAAGTTAAAAACTGAACTGAAAAATTAAACGGTTCAAAATTTTTATAATTAGATCGGTTAAATTGGCTAAGTTTTTTAATAATTGGTTTTTATTGAAATTAATTTTTCTAAATTTTTGGTTAGATATTAAAATTAGAACATTGATGATTGTTGATTTAAAGCATCATATTTAATTAAATAATGATAAAATTACTCAATTAACTAAAATATTGCTTTTCTCAATTGAAATTATTAAGGTAAGAAAATTTGAAAGAAAATAAGGAAATAAAAAAAATATCTTTGAATGTCATAAAAAATAATTAAAAAAGGCAAAAGAAAAAGGTATTTTGTAATTAATTGGGAAAACATGTCCAGTTTAGAATAAAGAAATTGAAACTTAAGTTGAGTAAGCTTAATAAGTCAATAATGATGTTCCAATGGCTGTCTTTTCTTTTTTCTTTTTAATTTGAAATTCCATTTCTCAAGAGAAGCTCTCAAGCCCCCATTAGAGAGATAGAGAGAGAGACAAGAGTAAAGAAGCTCTCTTTGGCTGTGTCCCCACATAGATGAGCCAAACAATCATAGAGAGAGACAGAGAGGTACAAAATCAGACTCAAAAAGACCTTCTTTTGTGAGAGATTCACACATCCAAAGGCCAACAGATACAGAATCAGACCCAAAATCAAAAGTAACCTTTTCATAGAGATACTTCTTGTTGGGTGTGGTTTATCTTGTATAAAAAGGTTTATTCTTGAGAGAGGGAGGGAGTTGTGTGTATTTTTAGTTTTTGAAATTTGAGAATTTCGAATCTATTGATTGGCTCAAGTTTCAAGCTGTGATCTTAGAGCTGAAGGATCTTTGTTGGATGAGTTGAGAGGACCAGATTCTTTGGTATTATCGAATGGTAAGTTGGAAGCAGAAAGCATGATTCTTTCTTATGCCCATCTGCCTTCTCCTTGTATATCTGCTGTTGTTCTTGCAATACTTATGCAAATTGCGTAGTGTTAATGATCTTTTTGGTTTGTTACATTCGAATAGAGGCATGACTCTTTTTTTCTGTTGGAATTTTGTTGTTGTTTTGCTTGTTTCTTTACGAGAAGTTGGGTTGAATTTGGGTTTACTTCGTATGACTAGGGAATAACCATTTCCTCATTACAGTCTTTTCATTTGACTGTTCTAATTTAAGTTTTTGAAAGTTAAAGATTAGTACTTTGGCCAGTTCTGTGTGGAGATGATATCTTTATATGCTTAAGCGCGATTTGGACGATATATTAAGCTAAACAGGAAAATAGAAAAGGTTAAAGTATTGACAGGCATATTCATTGGTTTTTGACTTGAATTGCGCTAACTGCCTAACGCTGAGTAGCTGGTGTTTCAGGCAAGTTAAGTTGATAGACAGAATTCATATTTTGCTTCCTTTTAAATAGGTGGTTTAGGCTATGATTGTTAGGAAATGGCCTAGTGCTAAGATTATGAGTGGTGGCCAAATGATCATTCTTGAAGAAGCCAATTCTAATTCACGACCTCAACATTTCGATACAGAAGTTGTGACATTGAGGATAAGGGGTTTAGAACCAAAATCCTTCCATTCCCATTTTTAGTATTGATGTTCAGAGAGTTAGTTTGGATTAGTAGCCATTAGTTGGGACTTGTCAGGGTTTGGACGAGATTTGTTGTGCTCTACATCATACATTCAAGTCCTTACTCTTGCTCTGGGAATCAGAAACTCCTTGTTTACTTGCTTCTTTTTGCCTTTACATTTCCAGGCTGCACCAGACAATATAATTGTTGGGTCTCATGTATGGGTTGAAGATCCTATTTTTGCATGGGTTGATGGTGAAGTTACACGGATAGCTGGAAATGAAGTTCATGTCAGTACCACCCTTGGAAAAACTGTAAGTGTTGTGACATTTCAGTACATGTTTAAATGTTTGTATGTATGGTTCTTGATATACATGAGACTTATGTTTGTATTATTACAAAGTTATTGAAATGCCATATTGAAATGTTCATGATGGCAAAGGATTCCGTGGCTTTTGGTTTTGATTAAGGTTGTTGCAAATATTTCAAAAGTTTTCCCAAAGGACAATGAAGCTCCTCCTGGAGGTGTGGATGATATGACAAAGCTTTCATATCTGCATGAGCCTGGAGTTTTGCAAAATCTGGCTACTAGATATGAACTGAATGAAATCTATGTGAGTTGCCCCTTTTCCTTATCAAGCTGAAATTTCATTTATTCTTATTCAAAATATGAGTACATAATGCTTCCATTACAAGTTCAAAGTGAGCTTAATGAGCAGGGTCATAGCCCAGACTAAGTTGGTGATCGATCTCTTGGTCTTGCTGAAATAATCTGGCTTGATAACAGATATCTTTCTATGGAGCTGTCTTAATGAGAGAAGTTATAAAACCACCTTTACACCTGCACAGTGGACAAGGCCTTCATTAAAGGAGAAATGAAATGCCTCTCAGGGAGAGGAACAGCGTACTAACTCCAAAAATGAGAGGAAAAAAAAATTGAGCATCACACCTGAGGCTTAATTTTCCTTTCATCGTACCTGAGGATTAGTTTTTCTTTTATTTTAGTTACAAAGAAACTTTTTTAAAAAAATACAACGAGCCTAATACAATGGGAATAATGACACAATGCTTGAGTGTAAGAAGTCTAAATTATTGTCGTGGTGTTAATGGTTATTAGTTGTGCTATACTTTTGCAGACGTACACTGGGAATATCTTGATTGCAGTTAATCCGTTTCAAAGGTTGCCTCATCTGTATGACACTCACATGATGGAACAGTATAAAGGAGCTGTATTTGGAGAACTCAGTCCTCATGTCTTCGCAGTTGGCGATGCTGCATACAGGTGATATGAAGCTCTATCCTTTTGTTCATGTTCTTGCGTGCTCTTATAGGGTTTTCTTATTTATATGCCATGGTGCAAGAAAATAGGGCAATGATCAATGAAGGGAAAAGCAATTCAATTCTGGTCAGTGGGGAAAGTGGAGCTGGTAAAACCGAAACAACAAAGATGCTTATGAGATATCTTGCTCACTTGGGAGGACGATCTGGAGTAGAAGGAAGAACAGTTGAACAGCAAGTTCTGGAGGTAAGCTGGATTTAACTTGAAAGGTACTCTTTTTTAAAATATTCATCACATTTTGTTTATCATATTGTGTATGATAATGATTCTGAATTTGCATTCCTTTCTTTGATATGAGTGGTACAGTCCAATCCAGTTCTTGAAGCATTTGGTAATGCCAAGACAGTCAGAAACAACAATTCGAGGTACAGATAAGCTTATAAATTTTTACATGTCATTTGTTGAAAATATTGTGTTGGTTCTTAATTATGAACATTGAATGTTGTTTCATCATTGCTTTTTGGGCATGTCAATGTAGTCGTTTTGGTAAATTTGTGGAAATCCAATTTGACAAACATGGGAGGATATCTGGGGCAGCTATTAGGACTTATCTGCTTGAAAGATCTCGTGTTTGCCAAATTTCTGATCCAGAGAGAAACTACCACTGTTTTTACCTTTTATGTGCTGCACCAACTGAGGTGATTTGCAATTTCTTCCTTTGTTTCATTTAAATCATGAACTTTGCTACCGTGTCGGTTAAATGATGTTCCTGGTTGTTTATGTGTGCTTGAGTTAAATTTCTTTAAGTTGTTTGCAGGACATAGAGAAATATAAACTAGGGAGCTCCAACTCTTTCCACTATTTGAATCAGTCAAAGTGTTATGAGCTGGATGGAGTCAATGATGCACATGAGTATCTCGCCACTAGAAGGGCTATGGATATAGTTGGAATCTGTGAGGAAGAGCAGGTTGCCTTTTCCTTTATCTCAAGAGGCTTGGCATTTATTTGGTTGACTCTTGATTCATCTATTGTCCAGTTAGATCTGATGTAGTACAATTGTTTCAGGAGGCAATTTTTAGGGTTGTGGCTGCAATACTTCATCTCGGTAATGTTGATTTTGCTAAGGGAGAGGAGATAGATTCATCAGTTATTAAGGATGAGAAATCTAGATTCCATCTTAATATTACTGCAGAACTTTTAAGGTATTTGCACTTTTTATGTCTGTGCTAAGCATTAGCATAATGATCTGTGGTTTAGAAATTGTGCCTGTGCTGATTAATTTGTGGGCAGGTGTGATTTGAAGAGCTTGGAAGATGCCCTAATTAAGCGTGTAATTGTTACACCTGAAGAAATCATAACCAGAACTCTTGATCCAGAGAATGCAATTGCTAGCCGGGATGCTTTGGCTAAGACATTATATTCTCGTTTATTTGACTGGTATAGGAGTTGATTGACCCTCATTTTGTTTCTTTCTCCTTAATTCTTTGGTATTTGTAACTATCTTGTCTTATTTGTGAGGTAGTAAATAATGTGCTTTACATTTTTGAATCAAGGTTGGTGGAGAAAATTAATGTGTCCATTGGACAGGACCCGAACTCGCAGTCGATAATAGGAGTACTTGATATATATGGATTTGAAAGTTTTAAATGCAACAGGTATCTTTCATTATCTCAGCAATATGTTTTCAAACTCTCTATACGTAAAGTCTAACAGAGGATAGTATTTACTTGGTGTGGTCTGTTATAAAATAGTAACAACTGTACCTCTTGAAATTTCAGCTGTATCTAGGTGAATCTGTCTCTCACAGAATTGTCTGTAGAAAGTGGATTCAATTCTAATGTTTTTTCGTACTCTTCTAATTGACATGGTATTAACAAAGTCTCAGAATGGTGCCTGCTATTCATTTTTCTTAACAAGAATCAAATCCAACTGCTTTCTAGAACTTGTATGTCTGGAGATGTCCCAAAGGACGTGTTCGCAATATGTATTATTATGTCCCATATTTTACTTTCTAGGGTTCTCACAACCACTTTGATTCCAAACTTCCAAACTCTTTTCTCTACCTCAACAATAGGGAAGAATGACCAACTATCTGGACTGATGAGGTTTCTTGTTCTCGTCTTGTAACTTTAACAAACAGTTTTGAACAGTTCTGCATCAATTTCACAAATGAGAAGTTGCAACAACATTTTAATCAGGTTTGCTTTTGTATATGGTGATTTTATCTTCCCCTTATCTGGAGAAAATAAGATTGGTTTTAATTTGTTTTAATTTTATATTTGCAGCATGTCTTTAAAATGGAGCAGGAGGAGTATACTAAAGAAGAGATAAACTGGAGCTACATTGAGTTTGTTGATAACCAGGATGTATTGGATCTTATAGAGAAGGTTTTTAGTTGTTTGCTTATGCAATTTTACTATCTTTTGATTTTTTTGCTGCTTTTAAGTTCTTTATTCTTTTAAAGTTGCTATCTATTAACTTTCAGATTGAATTTAATTTTAATATGATGGTAAGTCACATTTGATATCTTACAGAAACCTGGAGGAATAATTGCACTCCTGGATGAAGCCTGGTACGCTGTTCTAGTTGATTCTTATCTCCATCTTGTAATAGATCATCATTTGTTGCTATTGTTTTGTTATGATTATCTTTACCTTTTACAGCAATTCTCATGTTTAATATATCGTCTTTGCAGCATGTTTCCTAGGTCTACTCATGAAACATTTGCACAGAAGTTGTACCAGACTTTCAAAAATAATAAACGCTTCATCAAACCTAAACTTTCCTGTACTGATTTCACTATATCTCACTATGCAGGGGAGGTAAAAATATTAGCTCCTGTTTGTGTGATTGATCTTCAGATCTATTGTTGGTTTTTAGGAATTTTTACAAATTTATAAACAACGATTTTCCAGGTAACTTATCAAGCCAATCAGTTTCTGGACAAAAATAAAGATTATGTGGTTGCTGAACATCAAGCTTTGTTGACTGCCTCAAAATGCACTTTTGTGGCAGGTCTTTTTCCTCCGCTTCCCGAAGAATCTTCAAAGTCATCCAAATTTTCTTCCATAGGTTCAAGGTTTAAGGTAACCCCTGCGTAATCACTTTCAGACCTCTTGTTTAGTTGGTGAGGTCAAAGTGGAACTTATTGTTGTTGAGTTATTGTTCTTTCCCGTTTCGGTACTGATTTCTACAGTTGATATAAGTTGGAGATAGTTTCTAAATCGCTTCCTCTGTCATCCTAACTAATTTGAAGGTTGTAAATCAAATTGTAGGTGAAAGATAGCACTATTTGAGTTCTATTCTTGGTCTGCTTTTTGCTTGACGGTCATCATTTTTTCATGCTCACACTTCATGAAATCTGAAAATGTACTTGTAACTTGCAAGTGGAGGTTGGGAAAATGAAAGTGGAGACAAGTAATGCTGCCTTTCTTTGGTATTGTATGGGGATATACTTCATTTTAAAGCCGATCTTGTTTTCACTGTAAAATAGCCTTTCGAATTCAGCACTACAAGTCAAATTTTCAATTTTTTTTTCTTATTCTGATTGAAGTCCTCTTATTTTCTTCAAATTTTTGTAGTTTTAGATCTGCAATGGCACACTGGCACGCTTATTGATTGCCATGTTCCTAGCTTGATCAATTATTTGCTATTCAAATACTCATCTCAATATCTTCATTTATTGTCTCAGCTACAACTTCAATCTCTGATGGAGACTTTGAGTGTGACAGAACCTCACTACATTCGCTGTGTGAAGCCAAATAATGTTTTGAAACCTGCTATTTTTGAGAATTCAAATGTTATTCAACAATTGCGCTGTGGTGTGAGTGCATCATGGAAATAATGCCTTATTATCTTTATAATAGACTTCTTTTTTTCTCTCTTCAAATAAAATATGATATTTTTTGTTATTGTTTAGGGTGTTCTTGAAGCAATTAGAATTAGCTGTGCGGGATATCCAACCAGACGAACGTTCTATGAGTTTCTCAATCGATTTAGTCTCCTTGCTCCTGAAGTTTTGGAAGGAAAGTAAGTCACAATCATTTCACGAATGATGCTTTATGTGATTACTACTGGACAGGGCTATACATGACTTCTCTATCCATATGACAGCTACGATGATAAGGTTGCATGCCAGATGATTCTTAACAAAAAGGGGCTGAAAGGATATCAGGTGATCAAGCGTTGTCCTCTGTTCTTATTTTGCTAGTTGCTTATTCTATTGCAAAAATATTTTCCTGACATCCGCAGAATATACTTTTTTATTTGCTTATAGAGAGATACCTTGAAAATATAAGTCCTTGCTAGTTTTGTGTTTGCTTTTATTTTTCTCCATCTTGAGTTTCTTTATTTGTGGGTGGGTTAATTGTAACATCTAAAGCCCCCTAATGGAGTGAGATAATTTTAAACTGTATAGTTTGCCATCTGTGAGGTTTCTAAAATCTTGTGAATTGTAAAAATGGAGAATCAGATTTTTAACAGTTTAGTTATATGGATCACAAACTTTTCTACTTAATACTTGACAGATAGGCAAGAACAAAGTATTTCTGAGAGCAGGTCAGATGGCTGAGTTGGACGCCAGAAGAGCAGAGGTGCTTGGAAATGCAGCCAGAACAATTCAGCGTCAAGTTCGTACTTACATGGCTCGCAAGGAATTTCTTGCCTTCCGTCAAGCTGCTACAAAGCTACAGTCTTGTATACGAGGTGATTCCTTTGTCCCTGTCAAGTTGGAGATAATCTACTCACTAAAAACTATTTTCATACTAGATTTGGTACTTGAGCAATCCTGGACAACCTTTTTTCTAATATTTTAGTTGGCAATGCAAATAATATACATCTTAAAAAATCCTTAAAGTTGTCTGTTTTGGCTTATCGCCAAGTAAAGAATTATACGTAAGAGATATAATCATTTAGTTTCTTCTTGGTCTTAGTTTGCCACTTGTTTGATTCATAAGAATCTTAATTGATGCACTCCCTTGTAATCTGCTTTTCCCTTACTTCTTTAGGTAATATGGGCCGCAAGATATTTGAACAATTGAGGCAGGAAGCTGCAGCATTGAGGATCGAAAAGAATTTCCGATCCTACATTGCTCGGAAAGCTTATATGAGAGTGAGATCATCTGCAATTATGTTGCAGACAGGATTAAGGGCAATGACTGCTCACAATGAATTTAGGTTTAGGAAGCAAACTAAAGCGGCCATTGCAATTCAGGTTCTTCTACTCTAACTAACTCTGCAAATTTGAGTTTGTTTAATAAAGAAAACCTCTTCAATTTCAGGAAAATTATTTACCTCTTTTTCTTTAACTTCTTGTGTGCAGGCTCATTGGCGATGCCACCAAGCTAATTCTTATTATAAGCGCCTTCAGAAGGCAACAATAGTTTCACAGTGTGGATGGAGATGCAGAGTTGCTAGACGAGAGCTTAGAAAGCTCAAAATGGTTGGATTTCAGCACTGAATATTGCCTTGTGAACATTTTCAGTTTGTAAGATGCGATTGGGTTTAGGAAGATAAATGCTAACTTTTCATTTGCATTTAATTAGGCTGCTAGAGAGACGGGGGCTCTTAAAGAAGCAAAGGACAAACTGGAAAAGCGTGTGGAGGAGCTTACATGGCGTTTGCAACTGGAAAAGAGATTAAGAGTAAGAAGTTGTCTTTATCATCTAAAATGTTCATTTTTCCATCTCAAGGTGATGTCTTGAATGCTATAAAATTGATATTGACTTTGGAATTCAGACTGACCTTGAGGAGGCAAAAGCCCAAGAAACTGCCAAATTCCAGGAGGCATTGCATGCAATGCAATTAAAATTGGAAGAAGCTAATTCTTTGGTAATTAAAGAACGAGAGGCAGCACAAAAAGCAATTAGAGATGTACCTCCAGTCATTAAGGAAACCCCTGTGATAGTTCAAGATACAGAAAAAATCAACTCGCTAACAGCTGAAGTTGGAAAGTTGAAGGTAAGTCTGTTAATGACTATAAAAATTTCATCTTGATTAGTATTAGTTCCTGCATTATTGTGTAGTGCACCAACAGGAACAATATCTCAATAACCCTTACAGCCACGGTTCTTGTTGAATACTAGTCATATAATGTTGATGCTTTTGTCATAAAAACTGTGAGAACATGCCTTGCATGAGCTAAGAAGGAAAGAATTGGCTTGCTAAAGCATGTTTTATATTTGCTGTCCACTAAATTAAGCCGATTCACAACTTTCTGCACTTGGATTAGTTTTTGCAGTGTTTTTCTTTTTTCTTGATTCTCTATTGACTCCAGTTCAATCAATTTCTCTTCAATCACAATGAAAGTGGACTTCACCTTAGTTAGGCTGCTGTAATTGGTTGCTTCTGTGTTTGAGCTGCCATACTGAGTGTATAATTTGCATAATTCTTTGTGCACTCCTGCTGTTATGGTCATGATCTCTTTTAGCATTTTGCTCAAAAGAACTGCAGTTTGAAGTTATATTGAGTATAGCAAGTATGCATGATGGAAAAATTTTTCTTTGCAGGCTTTAGTGAACTCGGAAACTCAAGCAGCTGACAAAGTAAAACAATTTTATGCTGATGCTCTGACCAATAATGAGCAACTTCATAAGAAACTTGAAGACTCAGAGAAAAAAGTGGATCAACTGCAAGATTCAGTTCAAAGGTTTGAAATATAATTGCTCAATAAAACCAACAAATATGTTTAGGGAATAAGAGTAGGGGAGTGTGACGTATAAAAATATTTTCTTGCTACAGATGCAAATTATTAATATTATTTCCACTTTTCTTCTCTGCAATCTGTTAAAATTTTGGTCATAAATCTATATTTTCTACAGACTAGAAGACAAGGTGTCTAATCTAGAATCAGAGAATCAAGTACTCCGTCAACAAGCAGTTGCTATATCTCCAACTAGTCAAGCTTTGACTGGAAGACTGAAGACAACTATCGTTCAGGTACAAGTTAAATGGCCTGTTCAATTTGGACAAACACATCAATGCTAGAAGTAACATTGTGTCTTCTGTCTGCAGAGGACACCAGACAATGGGAATATTCAAAATGGTGAAATAAAGAGAACACCTGTAAGGCTATTCTCGTATCTGTCCATGTATTCCCTGAATTTGAAAATAATTATGCCTAATCTTGTCTAACAAATTTTAATTGTCTTAGGATTCAATACTTGCTGTATCCAATTCTAGGGTATCTGAAAATGAGGATAAGCCCCAGAGATCACTAAATGAGAAGCAACAGGTGGTCTAAGCTGAAATTGCTACAAATACTGTCAATGGGATCTTTGTTTCATAGACTTGAACAACATTGTCTTTTTTTCTGTGTCAGGGTAACCAAGATCTGCTTATCAAATGTATTTCCCAAGATTTAGGATTCTCTGGGGGCAGGCCTGTTGCTGCTTGTCTCATGTACAAATGTCTTCTCGAATGGAGGTCATTTGAAGTTGAGAGAACAAGTATTTTTGATCGTATTATTCAAACAATAAGTTCAGCAATTGAGGTAATATAGAATATCCTGGTCTCGTTGTTGTACGGCACATGTTGGTCTTTTTCTGCTGGAATGGAAATGTTTCAAAATCTTTTAAAGTCTGTTTCTTTGGGGAGTCTGATAGTTAACATTTTTGGTTTCCTTGGGACTGTTTGATTACTTCTTTTTGTGCCACAATGATGATCTTTACAAAATTTTCGTATTCAGGTCCAGGATAACAATGACACATTATCTTATTGGCTATCGAATTCATCCACATTGTTGTTGCTGTTGCAACGCACCCTTAAAGCAAGTGGAGCAGCAAGCTTTACTCCCCATCGACGAAGATCAACTTCAGCTTCTTTATTTGGGAGAATGTCCCAAGTGAGGAACATTTTCAGTGATTCTAGTGCATCATCTACCTATCTATTAACCATACAGTTTGCTAATGAAAGTCTTGTAACTAAAATATCAGGGCCTCCGTGGTTCACCACAAAGCTCTGGGTTCTCTTTCCTTAATGGTCGGGTGCTTGGTGCATTGGATGAAATGCGACAAGTGGAAGCTAAATATCCTGCTTTGCTTTTCAAACAACAACTGACAGCTTTTCTTGAGAAGATTTATGGAATGATAAGAGACAACTTGAAAAAGGAGATTTCCCCTTTGCTTGGACTGTGTATCCAGGTAACAGCAGACTCTCTCTCTCAAGTTACTTGAAGTTAGAGCTATACCTGAAATGTCAATAATTTAAGTTGCTGTGTCCTTTATGGAAGATTAGGTAATATGAAAGTTTGAACAGACTCCTATTTGTTGGATTCCTTACTTTTATTTTATATAAAGATCAATTTGTTTTGGATAATAATAACAAATTGCACAGTTTGTTAAGTAATAATTAGTTTTAGAATTGTTAAAACAATTTCATATTAATTTCTTGCACATATATGAAATGTATGTCTATATTTGGTTTAAATTTAATTTGCACTAATTAAGAATTTTTTTCAATAGTTGAAATTTAAATGTGAATTTTTATTTATATTTTTATCAGTATATTGATCTGTGTATTATAGATTAACAATTAACTGTGATCTGTTTTTAGATAATTACAATTTTAGATAATAATAAACTAACATTAGCTTCATTATCTAAGATGACCTGAAATTAAATGGTCACTACAAAATGTGGATTTTGCTGGTTCTCTATCCGTAGTGCGAGTGGTCAGCTAGTATATGTCCATGTCTGTGACGACTTCTCAGCAACATTTTGCATTTGTCTAGGCTCCTCGAATGTCACGGACTAGTCTAGTGAAAGGACGTGCTCAAGCTAATGCTGCAGCTCAACAAGCTTTAATTGCACACTGGCAAAGTATAGTGAAAAGTCTCAATAATTGCTTGAAGACTATGAGAGCCAACTATGTGAGTGATGATCCAGAGATTAAAATCTACTGGTGGTTTTTCTTCCTCTGTAATGAATTAAATGCCTTCAATGTCATTATTCATACAGGTTCCGTCATTCCTCATCCAGAAGGTGTTTACTCAAATATTCTCATTTATCAACGTTCAATTATTTAACAGGTAGTTGCAATCAAATGAAAGTTCTTCGTGTATTTGTTTTATATAGGTAATATCTCAAACCAAAATTCTGTTTTGCAGTCTTCTACTGCGGCGTGAATGTTGCTCTTTTAGCAATGGGGAGTATGTGAAGGCAGGTCTGGCTGAATTGGAGCAATGGTGTCGTGATGCAACAGAGGAGGTAAAATGAAGCAATATGTTTAAGCTTTACTTACATTATTCAGGATATTTGACTTATCTACTCTTATAATTCAGTTTTCAGGCTCATCATGGGATGAACTAAAGCACATTAGACAAGCAGTTGGCTTCCTGGTTGGTTTCTCACCTTTCTGTGTTCTTTTCAAGTATTCTGCATTTTGAACACCCATTTATACGCATGCTACCGAAATTTGCTTATTCTATTCCCTTTTTGACTGATCCAGGTCATACATCAAAAGCCTAAAAAGACCTTGAAAGAAATAACTAACGATCTTTGCCCGGTGAGCTATTATGTCCCTCTTCTATTTTTTTTTTCTTGTTTTCTTGTGGATCCACCTCTCTTAATTCATCTGTACTGCTGTGTTTAGGTTCTTAGTATACAGCAATTATACAGGATCAGTACTATGTACTGGGATGACAAATATGGTACTCACAGTGTGTCTTCAGAAGTAAGTCGATTTGTTCTTGCCGGTTACAAGTGTCCTACTTTCTGTTTACCTCCTGTGTGAAGATTCTTGGTGTGGTCTTGCATGAAACTTGTGGGAAATGAAGTAGCATATGTATCCTGTTAGTATGTAATTATATGCATATGCTACGGTCCTGCCAATTTCAGTTTTTGTTGGTTTTGTAGGATATCATTTTCAACCCACAGAACAAATTGTTTTCCATACTCACCTGTTTGGCCTGAAACATTTGAACTCTCAACTCATTTGTGTCCTTTCTAAAATTTCTTCCAGCTGCTGAAATGAATCTGTTATAATTTCATTGCTTTGTTACTCTCAATGCTTAGGTTATTACGAGTATGAGAGTTATAATGACGGAGGACTCCAATAATGCTGGAGGCAGTTCTTTCTTGTTGGATGATGACACAAGGTAATAACCTTATATGAACCGTTTACTTGCGGAATCCCCTTTGGCTTATGTGTTGTTTGCGGAGTCCCGTTTGACTTAATAACCTTATATGAACCGTTTACTTGTGGAATCCCCTTTGGCTTATGTGTTGTTTGCGGAGTCCCCTTTGACTTATGTGTTGTGACTACACTGGAAATTCCTATCCTTGTGCAGCATACCGTTTTCGGTGGATGACCTTTTCAAGTCTGTGCGACAAGTTGAAGTTCCTGATATTGATCCTCCACCATTGATACGAGAAAACTCGGGCTTTTCGTTCTTGTTACAACGGGGAGAATGAAGTAGCATGTTTTTGTGCACACGCTAGCTCTCTTCACGTTAAGCACTTCAAAAGTGCTGCAAAACTTGTGCATATGTAGACATCTTCTTCCCCTGAGTTTCTACAACCAAAAAAAAAAAAAAGAGAAAAAAAAATCTTCCATGCCTCAAGTGTTCTGTAATTATAGTTTGCACTAGACAATGTACAATCTCTGCAGCAATTCTTTTGTGCAGTCTTTAGGTCTGTTTTGTATGAAGATAGTATGGTTGGTTCCAACAGGATCAAGTCTAAGACCTCCGTAGCTTCTTGTTTCAGAGCAGTAAAATGTTATTAAAGTCTGTAATCTTTTATTCTTTGGCCACGTTTTAAAGTTGGCTAGTACAAAGTTGTATCCTGAAGTGTTTCAACAAGATAATGCATGGTTATTTTAATTGTAGTATTGTGTTTTTGAGTTTTCATTGAAGTTCCTTTCGACTTTATCAATGTCTAATTCTATACAGAGGAGACTCTATTCTTTGCCATTAACGAAAGTGTAAAACTGTCAATTACTGATCATCCGTATAGGTGAAAATGTAAAGACCCTTTTCATCTTCCAGAGTAAAAAAGAAATGTTGAAATGTCCATTGAAGAAACCCAAGTTGAATCTGTTCTTTTTGAGTTTCTTATTCTGAATAATCTAAATGAGAGAAAAATCTGTGTACTGATAAACAAATGGTATTTTCTTAAACTTTATTGGGGAAGATATGACTGTCCGGTTTCTTGAACAGTAAGTGATAGCCACTGTTGCATGATAAGGAGATTTGTGATAATGAAGATAATGTAGTTTGTGTTATTACGAACCATTCAACTAGTATGCAAGTGCTTGGAAATATACACCCTCAAGAGTCTGTCAGGATGATCTCATGGAGCAGAGACTTGAAAAAGATGGATATAAATATATGGTCGTTATAGACTATTAGCTAGGCATAGGACATCATCTGAAAATTACTCCCATCTTGGATTTCTGTAAGTTGAAAAGCAGCTATGGAGATAGGGATTGAAGGAGATAACACACAGAAACTGTTTGAGGCTTCGTTGAGGGGCCGTGTTTCCACTTTGGACATGTTACTAAAAAGAGATCCACTTATTCTTGGTAGAATTTCCCTCTCCTCCACTGAAACACCACTACACATAGCTTCTTTGCTTGGTCATCTCGATTTCACCATGGCTCTTCTTGATCACAAACCTGACCTCTCGGCTGAGTCGAACTCACAAGGTCAAGCTCCTCTTCACTTGGCTTCTGCTGAAGGCTACACCATGATCGTCAAGGCCTTGCTAAGAGTGAAGGCTCATGTTTGCTTAGTTCCAGATCAACTTGGGAGGATTCCTCTGCATTTAGCAGCAATGAGGGGAAGAGTTGAGGTGATAAGAGAGTTGGTCGATGCTTGCCCTGCATCTGTGAAGGTGAAATTGCATGGACAAGAAACTGTTCTTCACTTGTGCATTAGATACAACCACCTACAGGCTCTTCAACTGTTATTAACACCAGTGATCAATGAAAGCGAGTTCATCAACTCAACAGACAGAAATGGCCACACTATCCTGCAGTTAGCTGTTTCTAAGAAGCAAATTGAGGTATTCAGAAGATGCTCCAGAAAGATATCACAAGTAGAGATGATTTCAAGTTTCATGATACTTCGTTCTAATTTATCTGGATTTGATTTTATTGCAGACCGTAAAATACTTGGTTTCAATACCTGAAGTGAGGGTGGAAGCAGAAGAATTGGCCAAACTCTTCTCAGATCAGCAATTAGTAGCAGAAAACATGCAAATTCAAGACAGTATGGTAGATACTATATTTACTAGAAATCAAACAGATCATAATGCAGTCCCCCCACAACATGTGATTGGCAATGGAGAAGAACGAGGCCAGTCCCGGCCTGTTGCTTTGTCACGGTACCTGGATGACTACCTGGACGACCAAGGTAAGTGGCTCGAGAAGAGGGGGGGAAATTTGATGATTGTAGCAACTGTTATTGCAACATTGGCTTTTCAGGTTGCTATGAATCCACCAGGTGGAGTTTGGGAAACAGAAGCTCATTTCAATGCTGCAGATCCAAATGGCTGTCCGGTAGACGTATGCAAGGCCGGAACTTCGATATTTTCATACAACAAAGATCCACTATTCTATGCCTTCACCGTCTGCAACACAATTTCCTTCTCCGCATCTCTAAGCATAGTAATTCTGTTGCTTCTTAGCGGATACCCTCTCAAACGCCTGCTTGTCTGGCTCCTGCTTGTTGCCATGTGCATCGCTTTGTTTTTTATGGCTGCCACCTATATTATCTCTATCAGATTGATTGGACCGCCTGAAGAAAGAGCAATTGAACGTGTAGTTTTCTTCTATGTATGTTTCTGTGGCTCACTGTTTTGCCTCGTTGCTCTGTATTATGTCATTTACTTCTTGTTTTGGCTACTCAAGAAGCTTCGTCGCATGTTATATTGATGCAAGCCGAGGAATAGAAGGCCAGAAGGTCCTGTGTTGAGGCCAACCAAAACTAGTGTCTGAAATTGAACAGATTCTGTAGAATATATCCAGAAAATAATTGTATCCCATTTCAGTGTTCCTGTATTGGATTGAATTACAGGACATGTTTGCTAGTATTATATGATGACTTTAGAGGACTTTTGACAAGAAAACTGTGTTAAAAGGAGTCTGCTGCTTCCTGAAAATGAGCAAGACTGTTCATCGAATTCTGTAAATTCTTGATCTGATGATGTTAGCTACCTCTGGATTCGTCAATCTTTGATCATGAAAGATCATTGAAGGTTGACAAGATACACGAAGCCAATAAAAACACCTAAGATGGATGTCATAATTCAAGCAGGTTACGTCACCTGTCAAAAGGGAAAGCTAATTGAAAGACATAGAAACTCAATTATGGCACCAAAATATCATTGACTTGTAAATCAGATTCCCTTCTTCTTCTTTTTTTCAAGCTAATTTATATAATTATTTGAAAATTTGAAAATTTTTCAAATGCAATCTCTTAAAAGTAAGGTTGAGTATTATTGAATCTTCCTAAACTTTACATATCAACGAAACTTTTATTAAACCGTAATTATTATTGTACTAATAAATTTGAAATTCTAGATAAACTACATAATAGTAAGATTAGTAATAAATTACAGTAGAGTCGGGCTCCAGTCTAAGTCTGATCTAATTTTAAACAAAATTGAGTTTAAATTTGGTTTAGCGGAATTCAAACTAATTTGAAATAACTTTAGCCTAAGTTTTCAAGTACCATATTGCAAAATTAATCTTGTTGAGTCCAAATAGGATGTAAAACCTTACTAGATTGAGTTTATTTATTAACTTTAACTCGGTTTAATAGGGATTTCTTTCACAAAACCTACTTACGAGTTAATAATTTAGTATCAACCAATTAATCTAATCTAGAGTTTAATCTAACCTAAAGTCAAGCTTATATTAACTTTTAATCGATTCAAATTAATTTAAGTTAAGCACCGTAAATTAAAGTTAATTTTTATTAATTATGTTTTAAAATAGTTTGAAATTCAACCAAATCAAATTGGTCCGTTAATTTCAAATTGAGTTGCCAAACTTATTTAACGAATTAATAACAAGATTTGTGGGTTTTGCTTTATCTGACACGTGGCGTCCTATGTAATACACCTTCAACATTAAAAAACCTCCACGTGTAAGTTGCCCATTACTCTCGCTGCCTGTGACCGCCATGTAGACTTGTCTCTGTACGGATGACATTTCTAAGTAAATATCTTCTGTGGATGGTCGCACATTTAATGTTTGTGTTCCCACCAATGGGATTGTCCAAATTCCATTTCATTTATTATTAGTTCTTGGAGTAAGATCACTCTCTAAAAAGGATTGGTGACTCATTAGTGTGAATAAAATTTTAAATTTCAAAAACCCTTTAATCAGATTTCTCGTTAATTTTTATTTATCAAAAGTGACTTATTTAATATTTATATTCAAATAATTTATTTATTATATATAATTCACTACTTACTTTATTCATGAATTTTTAATTACATATAGGAGTTTAGCTAAATTAAAAATATATATTCAAGTAAGCTAAAGGCTTAAATCGCACTTTAATATTTATCAAAAAGGTTTAAATAATTTTTTATTTATGATATTATTATATCTTAATATTTTAAATTCTAATAAAATTAATTTTCTTTTACATTTAATAAACAATTTAGTACTTAAAAATAAGAGAAAAATCTCATTAACTCCTTGTAGTTTAAAATATTATCAATATCAATAATTTCACTATAATTTTATTTTTATAACACTGTTTTTCTGTCACACTTTTTATGTGGGTCATTTAAAAGCAGTTTTCTACTAATTAAGAGTAAGACTGTCTACTATTAGATTTTTCCAGATTCTGCTAATCGTGATTCATATCGGGTGTTGTTGTTGTATATTTTTTTATCACGTGATGCCAATTTGAAGATATCAATTATAATTTGTAATAAAAGTTAATGACAAGAGGAAAAAGTATAAAAAAAGTTATTGATAATTTTAAAAAATGGGAATACATTATTAATATGTGAAATTATAGGAGTCTATCAAATTTAATCATAAAATAATTTTTAAAATATTGATTAAATATGTAATTTTAACTTTAATATTTCATAAAAAATTAAACAAGTTTTATAGGTTATCTCTACTACTAAATTATTTTAATTATAAGAAATAACGATAAAAATAAGGATTTAATTAAAATTTGTGTGAAATATTATGGTGTAAATCTCACTTTAAAAATTAAAAAACATAAAGTTTCACGTAGGGATTAGTTGTATCCTTTTGTACGGTATTCCACCACCTGTCATTCGGATAAGGCCTAACACGTCATACAACACACTTTCCGACAAGATGATTATGCTAATCTGTATTACATCCTAGTAAGATCACAACATCTCAACCGTCCATATACATACACCAAGTTGCTGAAACAAAATGAGCGGTAGAGATTATTTCAGTGTCGACAAGAGTACTGGCACAGAATAACATGCACATCTCACTACCGAGTGAATCTAGACAAGGACAAGGCAAAAACCTAACTAAAATCGTCACTAACCGACGGCCATGTGTCAGTAAACCCAATATCGCCGGTAACCACCTAAACCTCCTTAGTTATTTCCGGTCGCCCACTTACCTCTCTCCTATATTCTCTCTCTCTAAATGGGTTTGTAGTACGCCTCCTCTTTCTCTCTCTACAAATAGAGATATTTTAGTGTAGATACATCAGCAAGATCCCACTTTCCGGCTGCCGGCTGCGACTTCGGTGGTGGGTCGTTGTGATGAGTCGATCTCCGGCAAGGGCAATAGGAAAACTTGAGTATTGTTGCAGTAAGAAATGTTAGATCCACTAACCCTAGTTCACCTACGATCCAAGACCTGGTTTCACAAGAGGAAAAAATTGAACCCCATCTCTTATCGATCACCGTACATATTGTAGGGCTTCGATCCTTTTCCCAAATCCAGACGTGGGGTTTTTTTTTTTTGGGGATTTTTGTGGTTTTTGGAACTGTAAAGTTTAGATTTTTCTTTTTTGTGAATATTGTTGTAAAAGTGGCGAAGATGAATCTGAGTACGGCGGCGACGGCTACCGCGGCGGAGGAGGAGGATGAATCTCAACAGGAGATTCATATTCCAGCGGATATTAATTGGGAAATGCTAGATAAATCCAAGTTCTTTTTTCTAGGTGCCGCACTCTTTTCCTGTGTATCGGCGACGCTTTATCCGGTGGTGGTGTTGAAAACACGGCAACAAGTTGCCCAATCTCAGGTTCCGTGTATAAAGACTGCGTTTTGGATTGTTAGGAATGAAGGCTTTAGAGGTTTGTACCGAGGGTTTGGGACTTCGTTGATGGGCACAATTCCTGCTCGAGCGCTTTATATGGGGGCGCTTGAGGTCACAAAAAGTAATGTAGGAACTGCCACGGTTAAGTTAGGGTGTCCGGAGCCAACCGCTGCGGCGGTGGCTAATGCGGTGGCCGGATTGAGCGCTGCCATGGCTGCACAACTTGTGTGGACTCCTGTTGATGTTGTGAGCCAAAGACTCATGATTCAAGGGCCAGTTTCTACTTGTAAATATGCAAACGGGTTTGATGCTTTTAGGAAGATCATTAACACGGATGGATTGAGAGGATTGTACAGAGGGTTTGGGATATCCATTTTGACTTATGCCCCTTCTAATGCAGTTTGGTGGGCATCATACTCCGTCGCACAGAGGCTGGTTTGGGGTGGATTTGGCTGCTACTTGGGGAAGAAAGGTGATGATGGTTGTGGTGGTGGTGGTTATGGTGGTGGCGTTAGACCGGACTCAAAGACGGTAATGACAGTTCAGGGAGTGAGTGCAGCCATGGCAGGAGGTGTATCAGCTTTGATCACAATGCCACTTGATACAATTAAGACAAGGTTGCAAGTTTTGGATGCTGATGAGAATGGTAGGCGTGGACCATCCGTCGGACAAACTATTAGAAACTTGGTTAAGGAAGGTGGTTGGTTGGCATGTTACAGAGGTTTGGGACCTCGTTGGGCATCAATGTCTATGTCTGCTACTACAATGATCACTACCTACGAGTTTGTCAAACGACTGTCGGCCAAGAACCATGAGGTTTTACAATGACAGAAGAATATGCAGAAACAACTGGAGAGAAAAAAAAAGGGGGGAAATCTTTTTCTTTTTTAATCTCTGTCTAAAGTCCCGTTGGAAAATCTTTCTTCTTGTTCTTTATCTTCTACCTTTCCCTTACTCTGCAAACCTTAGGAGAGCTTAACAATTGATGTAAGGGTTTCCTATATAAAAAGGCCATGTTGTTCCATGTGTTCTTACTCATGTCCTTCAATGACTTGATGTTAAAAGTTGACTTTGTTGGAAGCACTTAACTAAGCAACAAGTCACACAATCACTTGATAAGCTTTTGTTTCTTTGGAAGGAGCTTAATCCAAGTTTGGTTTCGTAGGGTTCTTCATTGTGGGGCTCTATGGCTTTATGTTTCATCCAAGTAATTAGTGTATTTTAGGCCCTACCATGTCTGCGTTTTGTACGTTAGTATCCAAGTCAAGAATCCATAGTTCATTTTTAAGTTCGAGTTGATGGGCAGTTGGCTTATATGCAAAAGTGGAGACCATCCTTTTTGTCTTCAAAGAACTTATAAACCACTCTCACTAAGATGGTAATGAATAAATTTAATCCATTAGTTCAGAACCCAATTCAAGTTTAATCGAATAGATTTATAATATTGAAACTAGAAGAAGAAGAAGAAGAAGAAGAAGAAAGATGATGATGATGAAGTCATATAGAATTAGTGGAGGTAGAAGAAACAGACGTGTATACCATAGAAGATTGAATGTAAGACGTGAATGAGACTCCAAGGTCCCACGTACACCCACCAGGACTCACATACAGGCAAAGTTGTCCAAGAATAAGTATTGAACTCATTGGCAAATACCAAATATATAAATTATTTTAAAAATAATAAAAAATTTAATAAAATCCAAATTTACATCAAACTTCTGCATTAAAACCCAAATTTGGATTTAAGACCTTTTTTCAATGAGAAATTAAGTTGACAACCCTAATTATTTCCTTCCAAGTCCCCTATACTTCTAGCAATCAATGAACAAATCTACGTTTCTAGCGTGCAAATCCATGCAATTTGGTTTCCATCTTCAGCTTCACACAAACTCTATACTTCACACACACCATGAACAGCCACTACTGATATTCGCTTCCAACAGTATGTGAAGGCTGCCGTGAACAACTCACGATTGTCCTATGTACTTGGATTTATAACAGTACTTTGGTTCAAGCCAAAACGACGTAACATCTTCTCACAACTACAACTTCATATTCTCAAGAAACAAAAGCTACAGGATCATTGTACAGATTAATATGTTGTCCTAACAATAAATCTAACGGAAGAAGCCAATTAACAAAGCAGTCAGCGGAGTCCAACAAGGAAAGTAAGACAGTAATCCTTCCAGCATCATCAAGGACGAGCTCTCTTATTGCTGCAGGATGGGCACTTGTACTGCTTAATATGCTCTGCTCTGGCAGGTGTGATCTTAACACACTTGCCATGAAACCACTTCTCGCATACATCACAGCAAATCCAGAATTCATCAGACGCATAGTTCTCACCGCATGCACCACATAATGTCTCCCCGTGCTCATCTTCCTCTTCCTCCTCCATGCCCTCATCTTCATACTTTGCATGTGAAGCTTTCACATATTTTGCCTGAGATTCCCGCTACAACCCACCCAAAATGCAGAGTAGTCAGATAGGATTCAGTCTAGACATTTATAAAACTATAGCTCGACTGATTAGAGAACTTTGCTACCTCACTATTTTGAATGGAAACTAGTGAATAAAAATGTTAAGTAAAAACTTGCAAAATACATAATATTCTTCGTCTCCAACATTCAAAAAATGAATAAGAACATCTTACGACTTTGGAATTTGACTTTGATTTATTGCTATTGTTATTTGCAGATGAGGACTTCTCCTTGGTTTGTTTCTTTGCATTACCAGTCACAACTTCAAATATTGTAGGAAGATCATTTATCATATTGAAGAGCCGTTTCCTGTGTCAAGGTACATCAAACGTTGTAAAACAACCTTCAGCTGGGTGCTCTGGATAATAAAAAGAACCTTACTGGTATCAGAAAAAACCTTCACATAGGTTCATAAATAAGTTGATCTACTTTTCATGTTTAAGAACACTCACATTTAGTTAGATTAAATAAATTAAGCCTCTCACTAGAACCACATGAACTGACGTCGCACACATCCTACCCCTAGGAGAGTTTACATTTACCATCTCTTTCCCCAAGCTGCCAAAACATTTATTGTTTTCTCACATAGTTTGAGCTCTAGTCTACAGAGACGAGACAATAGAGCATGAACAGTTCTGAATATAGAATCTGAGATTAACATCATTATTAAATGCAAGGCATACTCGATACAAACCAATTAAATATGAGCCTACTAAATGAATATAGCTAGCGGAACAGTTTATTTGGCAAGACCAAGAATAAGGAATGTATATATCTGCAGAATGTCTCAAAAAGTACCTTATAGGTTCATAAAGCACAAGGCTTTCCTTAAATATCGTCAACCATACCTGTCAGCTTTATCGAATCCAAATCGAGCACCGAAATAGAATGCAACAGAAAGCAACCATGCATCACTATGTACAGCAACTAAGGATAACCAGTCCTTTTCCTGCATGCCGTCTCTTGCAAAATTAATACCTAGCGCTGGCTCTGGAAGCTCCGGAGGAACCTCTTCAGCAGGTAAATTCACTTCCCATTGCTCACTAGGAAAGCCATACAAGCACAGGTTCTCTTTTTCTGAAAATTCAGCCACATAAAAAATTCCAATAAACACCAAGATAGCTAAAGAACAAAAAGCACAAAACAATTCCAAGATACCAACACCAGTTCCACACCTCATTTCCTTAGAACAACACCAAAATAGCATCTAAAGCTAGACAAAGATATAGAATAAACCCAATTTTCCTTAGTAACCCACCAATCAAAAGACTAGACTAAAGGTCTTCACACACACACAAACACTCACCTGGGTCACACTGTTGATAGAACTCCTCAACATCTGCAACAGCCCCAAAGACAAAGTTACATGTCAATATAATAACTGAAATAACTATACAGGCATTACCACACTAACCCTTCAAAAATAAGCGTAAAATTAAGCCAAACAACAGAGAAAAAGCACACAAACGCCATATGGAGAATGCAAAGTGCTTCACCAGTAGTGAGAGCCTTAATTAAAGCTGAGCGCCGGGCCTTGAAGTCCTTGAACACCTCCTCCACCGTCCGTGGGTTGTACTGCCCTCCAGAACCGTCCATAGTTCCGTTTCCCACACCTTCTCTCTCTCTCTATTTTCTCTCTCTAGATCAAAAATACTGCGTTTTGATAAGGAGGGGTTTAATAAGTTGAGGAGGAGAACGAGGACGTTGTGGAAATTCGGGAGCTTGACTCGGGGTATTTTAGGAATTTCGTCAAGTCCCGGATTTGAATCTTGTTGTCTCAGTCAGCTAAATTTGATTTGAGTGGCTTTCAAGTCCGTCCTGAACCAAATGAGCCCTCAAATTGTAATTTTATCATTTTTTAAGGTCAAACATTGTGATAGTTTTAAATTTATTAAAATAACGATAGCATGCCTGAACTAATATTTTTAAGGTCAAACTCAAGACCACACAAGATTTGATAAAAGGCTGGCCCGGGCTTGATCCAATCAGAAGCCCGAACAGTCCAGGATCAAGCTCATGTTCAAGGCTTTGGGCCCAAATATAATTAAATTTTTTTATTTTTAAAAATTAAAATAATGTCATTTTATATAAGACTCTTAAACTTCGGGCTCAATTGAATCAAAACACCTTGAGTCGGCCTAAAACTCGATCAATTAGGACCGAAACAGTTGACTGCTAGTCAAGTTGGACTTTTTTACCCAGCTCTAGCCACGCATCAAGTGTAAAGATAGCATCTGTGCAGGTCTAGTCTAGTTCAACTTGAAGTTAAAAAATTCAATTTGAGTTGACCGAATTTTAGATTGGACTCGAACTTTGTTTCTAATTTCAAATTTTGGATATGAGCTCGAGCTTAGAATGATCAACCTGTAAATATATTAAATATATTTTATTAAAATAATGTCAATTTACTAATTATATTTCAAATAATCATTTCTAGACTCGAGTTTAATTAGACTTCAAATCATCTCAAGCTCAATTATTCTTGAGTTCAAGCCACAAATTTAGAGCTTGTTTGAACCTTGGATCGAGTCTAAACTTGAATGTAAGTTTTTGATCAAACTCAAACCGGAGACACGAAGCCCATCTAAGCCCACTTTCAAGTCTAATCCTAACCTAACTCTTTTGTTTTGTTGAACTTGAATCCAAATTTAATCATATCAAATTGAACAGGATAATAGATTCTAAAGTGCACAATTTTTAAAGATTTTTTTAATGTAGTGTCCAAATTTTTATTAAGTGACTAACCTTTTATAATCTAATCAACTTAGTTCAAAATGTTCGTTAGGAATGTCAAAGTCGACTTGGTCCGGCCTATTTTTGGCCTAAATTGGTCGGACCACAAGCAGGTCATGGTTAGGTCGGCGAGCCGTGGGTCTGTCTGACCTAGCCATTATTTCCGAAACGACGTTTTATCAAAAACGATATCGTTTTAAAATTTTTTATTTAAAAAAACAAAGGGCATGCTTTATTTAAAAAAACAAAGGACAGGTCATAGTAGGTCGGGAGGCTAAGCCAAGGGCAACCCAGACCCGACTCAACTCATTGACATCTATAATGTTAGCTCCATTTAGTATTTTCTGATTTAGCTAACAACACTTGTGTAAAAAATTGTCTACTAATCATCTGCGTTGATTAAAAATACATTGGTGTTTTAATCCACGGAAATGATTAATTGGCAATTAATTTTTCACGTAGATGCCTATGTGTCATGAACGTGAAAGATCTTAATAATTAAATTAATAAAATTAAAATTTTAAACTGAATTGTTAAAGTAATAAAAAATTGGTTACGTAATTGAAAATTTTAAAATCTTAAATATTGAATTAACTTGGAATAGGCTTTAATGCAATACTAATAATTTTCAACCAAAAATTTATTGGTTTTTTTCACCAAAATTGTTATGAGATAGGGAGTTAAACAATGGGACTAATTATCAAACCACAAAACAAAAATTGAATATCAAAATTACTTTATAAACAACAAAAGTACTAAATAAGTCTTAAATCCAAATTGATGGATGTTAATAGAAATGTCAAGACATACCAAAGCACATATATGGTTTTGTTTTCTGATAAGCAATGGATACACAAGAACAAACTGAGGAACTAATTGAGCCAAGGATGACTTGCAGCTGTATTTTCCAGGTGATGTCAAACACAGTCTGCTGGAAATGGTGTCTCGCATTGAATGGAGTCATGGATTCACAGTAGGATGGAGACTCGGTGGTTGCCGCCACCAGGCATACCGACATGAGAAGGGTAACTGGAGAACTTGAAGTCTTGCTGCTGCTGGAACATGTCGTCAGCACTGTTGGTGGCACTCGAGACGTCTGAGCAAGACGTGGTGGAAGTACCATCTCTGCGGTGTCCGGGTTGATGAACTTCAGACTCTGACATACTTCCAGTGAAGTGCAGCTGAGTTTGAGCGGAGCCTGTGACATTCAGGCCATGGTTTGAGAGCGTAGGATTGGAGTCCTCGAGCTTTTTCGCATTGAGGAAGCGTCCGCCAGAACCCCTTGCCCTCCTCAATGCATGAAGATGCCTAGATTCATGAAGATATGGCTGCGGAAACATTTGGTTGGCCATATGTGAAGAGATATCATGTGAATGAGCACAGTAAATGCATGAAATTGAACTGCTAAATAACATATATTTAGCAGGTACAGGACATTCAGGATGAGGAAGGAAAAGCACACCTTACGACCTCGGATAAGTTTGTTCTGAGCCTCGAGCTTGGCTCGGTACCTTCGCCTCCTTAGAATTGCATTATATTGTTTAGCATTAACAAAAATCGGTTCATCTTCTGTAAGATCAAGAGGTAATGGCACTCTCGCAGGAAACATACTAAACATGGGATGAGGAATCTGCTGTCAAAATCATCAATTGATATCTTGTCAAAAAGGAGCAAAGAATACTCATCTCTGTGATAAAATTGTGTGTTCAAAATGAACGGAAAAGATCTTACACTCAACCGAAGAATCAAGGCAGCAGAATCTATACAAACCGTCAGAATAAATCAATAGTCATGAAACCACAACAAGAATGTCCAACAGAAAACAAGGGACAATCAGTGATGCATGAGTCATATATAATAAAAGCAATAGCCTTTAGTAAACAAATGGAGAAGAATGTTCTTTCCCAGAAAGAATAGTAAAATATTAAAAGCAGAGCAGAATAAAAGCAAAAGAGATGCAATGTGAAAAGAGAAGGAAAAAAAAAAGTATATAGTTTGTAATGGCATAATTCTCCATAGACCTCCTTTTTGAGGTTAAAGAACATTTAAAAACAACAAAGCATTACATTTAACAAGCATTATACTTAAGAAGCCAAACAAGTTACTCCATGAGAATAATTGGTCTAGAGTCAAAAGAATCACGAGGAGAAGCAAAAATGAAGTAGAACTCTTCCTAGATCAATGCAACTATAGATAATGAAATTACTTGACAGACTAAAATCGGTTTTGCCAGTTAAAATTTCATCTATTAAAGCCAACATGCCCCGAAATTTTGAACTCATGGAGGACCAAGGGATAGGAATAAATAGTTCTTGCCAAGAGAATTATTGGCGATTTTTCTAGTCATGGAAAGTATATAACTCATAAGAAAAGGCTAAACATGATGAACTACTCAGCATTGGTGTATATGTGCGACAGTGAGACATAAGAGAGAGAGAGCAAGAAGTATTAGAAGAATAGAATATACCGCAGCCTGAGGCCCATAAGCAGTCAGTGAGCCACCAAAGTATTGTTCTGTGTAATGTAGTGGAATATGAGCCTGCAATGGCAACATGGTAAATGCAAAATTTGGACACACCCGCAAATTTTTAGAAAAGTAACCCTCACCATAGTTTGAATATAGTCCACTTGTGAAGGAGGTAAAAGAAAATCCTGAGTTCCCATTGATGAGGTTGATTTCAGCTGACTAGCCATAGGCTTCCCTTGAGTAACATTGTATCCTAAGCAAGCACAAGACAAGCAAAACCGGTTACTTATTTCACCAATCTTAAAGAAAACATAGAACATCGATTTTGATGTTTGAGGAAATACAGAAACATAGATCAAAAAGCATCCATATTGAGTTGGCAATGAACCAAACAACGTCCAGTAAATTGGCACATAGTTTATTTCTTTTCCTATTCTATTCAATTTCTTTCACGTTCAAAGAAGTAGATTTCTCTCCAGAACATCCAATGATACCGTTACTATTGACATGAAACCATAGCACTTGAAGACTTTCACCAGGAATTACTAGAAATGCCAGAAACAGGTTCTTTTGATTTCAACGCAATAAAGACTCGAATTTTAACAACATCTGAAGCTAATAACAAATTTTGCAGTTATGTTGAAATAATTCTTTTTTGTTCCAACATTACCTTCTCCCATGGGACCTAGTTCAGGATAAGACTGACTAGTGGACTGTGATGAGGATGAATCCTGTTCTTGGACTTTAAAACTCACTTGGTTAGTACCATGGAAATGCTGAGGTGGAGCCAAGCTTAATCTCTCAGACAAAGATGAACGTTCAACATGTGATTCAACAGAATTTCCTAATGATGAGCAACCAACAACGTATGGAGAGGTTGAATGGGCAGAACAGATACCAGAGTCCTTGTTAGATGAGTTTTGCATTTTCATAAAAAAGGGATATAATGTAACCAGTAGTGATTGCGAAGTATCCAAATCTTAAGAACTAAAAACAGGAAACTTTCCGCTTGTACTCTTCCAATTGTTAGCCATCAGAATCCAGCTAAATTTGGCCTGGCACGTAAGTAACCACTTCAAAAAAAACACAAAAGTGCACTGACTATCTTTTGAAGCAATAAAGCAATAAGGATCAAAAGATTAAGGAGCCTCAGATTAGATAGGAAGGGAACTGATATGCATCAAATGAGACGAACCAAGAAATGCACATGTATCAAATGACCTACCTCTAACCTTCTTCTTAAACACATGTAGGGTTAAGTTCACAAAAAATAACAACATGGAGATAGAGATGAGTTCATAAATAAGACTACAGAAAATAAAAAAACACTTCATATAACAGTTAAAAATCAGGGAACAGTTTCCCAAGGCGAGCTTTTCTACAATAAAAGCAAACTATCTGTAAACAATCAACATCCTCTCTTATCACAATTACTCGTGATTTCCATTGTTCCTACATCAAACAACTAATTCCTCGAGATTTTTCTTGCTCGCGTACAAAATTATTCTAGGCACCGCAAGAAAGGCCTGAAAGTTCATGTGCCATAAAAACCAATAGCTCATTTCTTGTTGCGGCTACCATTATACACCCTATAGAAATGACAACATTAAGCATAGCCTCAATCCTAATCTCAAAGCTCAGAATTGACTGCGGTTAGGGACTCTTCTACATAAACAGTTGCTCCACAGTATCTAACTATCTTTCCAGTGTCAGTAAAATTACAGCTAAGATGTAAAACGAACAACTAGCAAGCTATGAAAGTGAAAAAAAAAAATTTACTGGACGATCATGAAGGAGATTAAGACACAGAAATATCCAGTTCAGAACAATAGATTGACCAAGCAAGCTACAACATGCAAGAGAATATATTTGGAGGGGAAAACCAAATGAAAACAGAGCAAGAACGCAATGAGAAAGCATCTAAAGTCATTAAGAAACACCAAAATTTGAACTGAAAAGATTTAATTTACTATGCAACAGACTTAAATCTCAACCACAAAACCTCAAATCCTCAATTACGAATCATCCCAACATGCATGCAACACCTCGAAGCAAAATCTCAAACAGGAGGGAGAAACAAAAGGAAGGCCTAAAAAAGGAAAGAAAAGGCAACATCTAAACAAGGTAAATCAGCAACTAAGAAATACTCTTCCTACCAGTACGATAATCCAAAAAGATCCTATCTTTTTTCACTTTAAACCCACCAGGGTCTCCTCACCCACCTTTACTTGCAAAAAAATTGGAAATACTCAAACCAAGTGGACAAAAAACAAACCTTTGTATCACTAACAACAACAGCAAGAAGAAGATGAAGAAGAGAGAAAAAAGGAAAGAGTCACAAAGAAGAGAAAATAAGAGAAACCTATGAACAGAAACAAGAGACAAACAAACAAAAGCTCTTACCTTTCTCCATATTTCCAATCCCTTTGCACCCCATAACTCCCTTTTTCTACCACTCTATTTCTCACCCTCTTCCTTCAGTCTTCTCTCTCAATCTCTCTATGGAGGGTCTTTGTCTTTTGTGCTAAGACTCAACCAAGTCTACAAGCTACATTATCTCATTTTTTTCTCTCTCAACCATTACCAGCAGCACCTCCCCACCTTCCCCTACTCCATTCTTTCCAATATAATAACCATTTTCCTGATCATTTTTATTACCTTTTATCATTTTAATTTTATCTTTAACAACATTATAATCAAGTTAATTACTTTTGTTTTTTGTCCTTTTGCTGTGATGTAATAATCAACATTATCCTTAATATTCAATTCACAAGTCAGTGTATCCCTCCTGTGTTTAAGCTTCTGTTGCATCCACGCGCGCTTTTGGGACGTGGGGGGTACTGTGTGGAGTGTTCATATATCATCTAATGTATAAGATATTTCCAACCTTATATCATATCCATTAGTTGATGAGTACATTACACCAAACTTTAGTTAAGCTTAAATTTCACTCTAAATTTTAAATTGGGATCAAATTACATGTTCTTCCCTAAATATTTTTCTCAATAGATTGTAGAAAATACAATAAAAATTAAAATAAATTCTTCCATTTTCATTAAAAATACACTTTAAACTTTAATTTTTATTAAATAAAATTTTGTATTTACAAGATATAGTTAAATACAACAACAACAACAATAACTCAGTAAAAATTCTACTGACAAGCAAAGTTTAAGAAAGTCTAGTAATACGCAGCCTTGTCTCTAACTAATACAGAAGTTGCTTCTAAATGACTCACATGAAACGAGTTATAATTAAAATACCCTTTAAATGCAAATATATTTACCTCTTAGATTTATATAATTTAATGAGCTTGAATCTTAAAATATTTACACATAATTAGTCATATATGTTTAATTTAGATTTTATTAATTTTAAAATTAAGATATTACATATATTTTTAATAAATTAAAAAATTAAATAGATTTTTTTAATAATTAGTGATGATAAATAAAGAATAGTTTATTCTTGATAAAACCCATTTTAAAATGAAATAGTATTAAGTTAATAATGACTAAGTATAATGACAAAAGAATATCATTGCCCAAAACTTTATGTCCACAAGAAGTAGTCAGGGGAATGCTTATTCTTGGACCACTTCACCATTCCCACCTAATTTTTTTAAAAAAAATTAAACAAACAGAATAGAAAAATTATCAGATCCAGATAGATTATTACACTAACTCAAACTTAACGTGTGAGGCAATTTCTCATCAATAGCCAAGAAAATCACACCCCCCCACTAAAACAAAGCTAACGAAGCATTGATTAAACTAGTTAATCCTCCTATGTTACGCGACAGTGTTTTAAAAAGAGACAAAAAAAAATAGGGATGATACCAAGACCTGATCAAGCCCGATGCAGTCGAACTATTATTACGGATCTCGTACTGTATCGATCAAAAAGTGATACAAAATTTATCAGTACTATAGTGGTCGAAGGTACTAGCTTACACTAACCGGTACCGATCGATATTTAAAATATCGACCAAATACTAGTTAACTTTGCAAAAACCAAAAATTCTAACTAAAATGCAAAAAAATAGTAATAATTTTTAAAAAATTGAAACCCTAATGTTCTTATTCTCCCAACTCGATTCCGGCCCCCTCTCAATCCCTTGTCTCTCCAGTTTCACTCTCTTCCATTCATCTTCATGTCGCTCTCACTCTCCTCCAATCATTTCAACGTAGTCTCGATCACCTCACTATCTCTTCACCTCGTTGTTGTCATTGCCAGTCATTGAGATCTCGAGCCTGGCCCAACAATTTCTGCTAAAACCGTATTGAGCCCCTAGACAACCAAACCTCATCCAAAGGTCTAATTGAACCTGAGGCAATCGAGTCTAAGTTCAAGCTCGATTGAGTTCGGACAGCCTGAAGTCCGACTCAACTTGACCTAACCTGGTTCAATATTTTTGAGTTTTTTAACCGAGAAGTAAAGATGGAGGAGACTTTTTTGGACATAGGTAAGCAAAGTCATTTTCAAGATTTCTTTATATCCAACTTGGTTAGCAATTTGGATACACATATAAATAAATAAATATAAAGAATAACGTTATCTACAATATTTTTTATTATTAACTACACTAGTTATAAATTATTCATTTAACATTACAAACAAACCTCGTACCCTCCCAACTTAACTAATAATTGCAGGTAAATTATATGATCATTTATAATTTGTTATATTAAAATCCTTTGAATATTTATAAGTAGGTCATTTTCAAGATTAATTTAAACCCAACTTGATTAGTGGTTTAGAGATATATGCACAAAGGGATAAGAGTGTAATCAACTACAAAATTTTATTAATACTTAAAATCATTTTATTATATTTAAAAGTATGTTTCTTTGTCTCAATAACACCTTAATACAATAGCAATCTAAGTTATAATTTCATGTTTTATTAGTAGTACTAAAGGATTCTTGTATTGTGTATCAACCACACCTATAACTTAGAAACTTGTCACCTATGCATCACATGGCCAAATTAAACAAGTTTCAATTATTGATTTGTTGGAATCTGAAGACAACATCATAGTATGTCACATGTCTTTCACTATTTTTGGCACAAGCTAAGCATCATCATATTTTAATTTCAAGCATCATTTTTAATAGATGGAGCAGATAATAATTATATCCAATCCACATCTACCCTAACAAGTATTTTCTATACCTGGAGCGTTTCCATTTCCAACCAAATTTAATAGTCTAGAGTCTAGACTATTATTTCTTTAATAACTTATTTTCATATTCTTGATGCACATTTTTCCTTCACACACACACACACTTCTCTAATTACTCCATCTGCCTTTTGTCACTTGTGCATTTCTTTCACTCAAACTCCACTAGTACACTTTTCTACTTTGTTCATGGCTAGAAGCCAACATTTCTGTTCTAAAAGCACTTATTGACAATATTTGCTTCTTTTGGCTCAGCTCCTTCTCCAAACTCTGAAACCCTCTCTTGTCTATTGCCTTCAAATCATGGGACACTACTTAACTAATTGTCAATCTTTGACCACTTCAAGTTAAAACTACACAGTAGGCTTCGAATGTAAGAAGGGAAAAGGTAAAAGGAGTATATTATGCACCACAACTAATACCTAAAACTAACTTTTTTTTTATGAAAACTAAAACAGCAAACATTCTAAATTACAAACTGGAAGACGAGTAAACTGAGAAATCCAGTGTCCGGGTAGGTATAAATGAAAACATTACACTGGGTTGCTGAAAATGTAAACCACCCAGGGGCAGAACAAATCATCGTCCCCAAGGGGCACAATGGGGTCAGGAAACACGATAAAATTCTTCACTGAGAGTGCCAGGGTCTAGGAATCATAGAATTTTTTCCTCCTGAGAAGCCTCTCAGTAGAATTTTATTCATCTTCAGAGTACAACAATCAGTAATCAGATAACTAGAATTCTCGTCCCTTGTAAGCCATTTCCTGCAAATCCAGCAAATTATGAAGTCAGGTGACTATAGACATACGCTTCTTATTATTATCACAAAAAGGGCATAAAATTCATCTCACATGTTAAAGAATATAAAAGTATTTTATGGTCCCCAATGCTAGTATGTTAGCATGTCTTAATGACAGAAATTTCACAAACTTAGCTTCTATAATAAAATAACACAATAATCTTCAGCAAAAAGTGCATTCATTGACATTACTTACAGGTTGGTAACTTGGCATGTACAACACTTGCCTAGGGTGCCCTACAAGCATCTGCTGTCCATACTGAAATAAGATCAAAGCACTGTTTGTTAGATTGAAACAAGGAGCAAAATGAAACAAAGTGCTTCTCAGGTCATGTCCTACCGGAGGTCCACCTGGATGAAAGTACGCCTGTGGTGCTTGCACTGGTGCAACCTGTGGATTAAATATGACAGGCTGGTGACCAGAAAATGAAGGTCCAATCTGCAAGATTTGCCCAAGTTAGATATCATACTAACAACAAAATCTGAAAGCTAACAACTGCTTCAATATTGAACAATTTGGAGCTGGGAGATAAATCATGTCACCCAGATCATTTCCTTAATTATAAGTCAGACAACACATAAGATAGCACACCATTCACCAATTTGCAAATCATCAGCAGAACTGATTCAAGGATTACTTGCGGACCGCACATTCAAGTTAGAATTTTCATTGATGCCTCCTATACCATAAAATTGGGAACAAAAATGGCATGCTAACACTTCGTCACTTCATGAAACACAAAGGAGACAAATTTGGAATCAACAAGCCATATCCTTATTTCACACTCACCCCAACACCCACAGGCATATGCATATGTGGCAGACTGGAAACAGTGGTTGAAAAATAGAAGGAACCATCAGAGACTGGAGATGGAGGCCTAACTGGTGCCAGCGAAGGGGTAAAACTTTTTGCATTGGGATTGAGTTTAAATTCCTGAACAAGAAAAGCAATAACAACAAATGTTAGCCATGATGAGAAAGAAACCTAAAATAGCTGCAGTGCATATTTAAAAAGCTGGTCTATGCCCACATGACAGTTAGTATGCCTCTGTGTGCTTGCATTACCCATAAAGATGCATGATACTATATAGTAGCAGATTTGTGGTACCTTGGCATTGGGATTAAGGGTTGACTTCTCAGATGATAATGAACCCATTGATGAGCTTGGTGATAAACCAGAACCACTAGGAGCTGATGTAGCACCTATGCAATCCGAACTTGATGATGTAGAACTACCAGGTCGTCCTCGAGAGTTTAGATAAAGGGTTTCTCCAACTCCTTTAGCAGGTGCTGCACAATCTGGCACTTCACTAGATGAGTTTTTCATTCCATAACTTCGTAATGGAACATGGGAGGGACGAGCACAGACAGCAGTATTAGGAAATGCTCTTCCTTTATCAGAAATATCTTCCCTAACATTCAATGATGATTGAGAGTCTACAAGGCAATATGCATACAGAACCTTGCTTTAGTATTTCTAAACAGAGCAACACTGAGTAAAGAGAAAGTGAATGCAACAATAAAAGCATCCCCCTTATGCATCAATATGTTGAAAGATATCCTTGTTTGTTTAGTAGGAAATTCCCCCAATTATACCTCGTGCACACAATTTTCACGTTCCAAAGTGAGATAAAATAAAAGCATTTCAAGAGATTACTCACCATCACTTTTTGGCAATTGAGCACCCACATCAAGCTGCATGATACAACAGAAATTACAAGGAAAAGAAAAAGGTCATAAGAACATGTAAAAATAAAGGGAGGTCACAGAAAATGTTGAGCAACTGAATTAAAACTGACCATCTTCTCTTCTCCTAACTCCGCACTGCAGTCATTTCTTCCATGTTCAACATGCAGGTTCTCCTGCATCCTATAATAGCAATAAAATGTGTTGAGAAACTTCATGACAAGCTAAATCCTTGGACTCACAACTTCCACTACGTCAAAGAAAATACAGGACAACAAGTGATAACAAGAAAATAAGAACCTGATTTCATTATTTGCAGTGGAGTAACTGTTAGAAGGAAGTTCAGATGCCAGTTGTCCAGTTTGATCATAAGAACCAGAAAGATATAAATCACCACTGGTACTTGATTGTGTACACTGTGCCTCATCCTGCATACCAAGAAACTTAGAATTATCAAGCAGAAACAATACTCACCATCAACTTCTCCAAAAAATGGTTTGAGGAAGTAACAACGATATCCTTGTAGCTCTTACAAAACCATGAAGGGGACAAAACACTTGAAAATTGTCTTAACAATCAATTAGAACAGGCTCCACTAGAACTTAAGCAGGTGAAACATAAACATGAGTGATCACTATTGAGCTTTATAGCATTAGCTATTAAATGATTTAAGTTGGTATCTGTAACAGCCAAGACCACCCGTTTACAGATATTGTCCGTTTTGGGTTGCTTATCGAGCCAAGGCCCTCAAGGTTTTGCTCTTCCCGTATCCGAAAAAACGCGTCTATAGGGAAAAAGTTTATAAGACGTACTTCTTTCTCCTCTCCAACCGATGTGAGATCTTACAATCTACCCCCTTTAAGACCAAACATCCTCGTTGTATAACGGGTCAAAAACTAGCTCTGATACCATTTGTAACAGCCCAGACCACCCGCCCACAGATATTGTCCGCTTTGGATTGCCCATCGGGCTAAAGCCCTCATGGTTTTGCTTTTCCCGCATCCAGGAGAACGCATCTATAGGAAAGAGGTATCCGTAACCTTATAAGGCATACTTCGTTCTCCTCTCTAACCGATGTAAGATCTCACAGTATCCACTACAATGAACCTTAAAACATGCAATCCATTGCAATTTGCAATAAGATAAGAAGCAAAATCAGAATTTAGAGATAACGTAGTCATATTTTCTAAACCTAATTTAACATTCTTTGCAGGAGTTATCATTTTACATAAAATACAAATCACGCTAAATATTCGATTATGGTGACGTCTTACCCTACGACATAGTCCCTCATGGTCATAATTAAAATCTCAAAGATAGAAGGAACCTCATAGGAACACATGAATGAATGTTCAGGAAAAAACTAAAATCACTACAAAAGCAGTAACAGGAGGAACTACCAAAGAAGAGCTTGATAACATGGAAGCTTCGTCACTGATTTTCCCATGTTTAAAATCAGTAGATTTAGCAGAAGTAGGAGGATCTCCAAACGTTTCACTGTTACGAGAATCCAACAATATATCTTCGACATCATCATACCCGCTGTCATCTTCCCTTGCACCTCTATAGACTGATGAGTATCTAGTCTCTTCATCAATATCAAAATCATCATGAAGGTGGACACCTCTTTCCTGTCGAACAAATAGACAGATGTTAAATTTAATGACTAACTAACAAGAGAGAAAACACCAACAACAATACAACCTTACCTCAGCTAAATGAAGGTCCTGTGTCTCCTCACCCTCAATCTCTCTTGCTATTCTCATAGCTTCCCTCTCCCTTTCTCTCATCTGAGGACCCCTTTCAAGCTTTGTGGTATACAGCTCCTCATCGAATGTACTTTTTACACCAAAAAGCATTGCATTTGCCTCAAACTGATCCCAACCCCTGACATGAAACAAAGCCACATTAAAGTCTATTAGTCAAAGAAAGAATAGTAATTTTGAACAAATATTGCACAGGGCAGATACAATGCAGATTAGTCGATAGAGAAACCCCATCAATAAGACAAAAATTCTCCTCCAAAAACCCTAATGAAATAAATCTCTTGTACCCGCCTTCTATAGTTTGTCGTATTCAAGCAAATTTCTGATCAGATCAACATCAAATGCCAACATGGCATTCTCATCAATCACATAACAAGTCAAATCATACAGATGAAATAACAATTAAAATTATGTGAAGCCTGTGCAAACTGATGATACTTTTCTCAACAAGAGGAAATAACAAGTCAAAACCATTGAAAACTTTAAACAGATGGAATTTGAGACCTGAAGCTCAATGAAAATGTGAGTGACAAAAACTAATTGTAGCCCTGTCTACACTAACCAAAGATTTCATTTTAAACAGAAGAACAATTACCAATAGATTCGGAGAAAGAAATGTTTATTTTAACAACCTATTCCAATGGCCATCAAATATATTCTCCAAATCTGGGCATCGTGGATCATCTTCATTAGGGATCCACGGTTCAAGCTCTCTCTCCATTTCAGCATGTCCTGATTGTGATATATAGGAGTCTATCAGAATCTCCTGCTGTTTTTCATGATGAAGGTCACTGGACATCCCATCCAAGGTAACAGAAACATCCTGCACAAATTCATTGAATTTATAATCGAGTCGCATATAAAATATCCACATCTATATCCAGATATAAGCCTATCACTCTTTTTCATATGTACTACATATCACTCCGATAGCATGAACCAACAACAATAAATATGCAATTTCTCACAGAGATTAATTATGAAAGCAAAATTGAAACAGAGAATATGTAGCAAAAACCTTTGCTATAAGTTGTACGACATCTTTTCCAGGTATAATTAAAGTCTTTAACGGAGCTCTGCTGAGAGATTCAGCCTTTTGTCCTCGAAGTGGAACATCCTTCGTCATGCGAGCCATCTTCAAGATGATTGCTGAAAGCAACAAACAACAAAAGTTGGAAGAAATACATTATTTATTTTAAAAACTTTCAAACCGAATTCAAATCTAGTGCTATCATAAGTTCCTTCAACAAATGCAACAAAATTTACCAAATTCCTTCTCTATATTTGTTGTGTAACAAGTTCCTGAATAGACAGATCCATTTTTCAGCTGGACATCGACAAGATGTCCGATCAGACATGTCGTTAAGTATACCAGCCGATCACGTGAAGGGCTCTCATGAACTCCAATTTTGATGCCAGCACCTGCACCCATGCTATGTCAGAAATAGGTGCAAAAGTTGCAATTAATTTGGCAAAGAAAACCTAACCTGTGCTGCTTGATCTATTCAGGTTCAGCTTTCCTGATTGCATCTTATTTTCCATCTTCATTCCTCCTTCTCTTTCAGCTTTTCGACGAATATATCCATTGGCCGAAGATCTGGTCTGCATAGTTTGTTGCATGTTTATCTCAACAGCAGCAGCAGCAGCAGCCTACAAACAGCTAAAAATGACACAGAAATCAGCTCAATCTATTCTACTAGCTAGTGATTAGTAACATACACTGGATCCCAAATCAAAAGCACGCAATTTGAAAGAAATAGAAAAATAAAGAAATGGAAAATTAAAAAATAGGACCAAAGAAACAATAATAATGACATGTCACTAAGGAAGCATCAATATACAATCATCTAGGAGTATAGCACTAGGACAAAGCAAATAATCCACGTATCTTGTCTAAAATTTAGTAAACCAATGCCTTGTTTAGTAATAAAGCCGCTTGTCATCAGTAGTCAATGTTTCACACAAGTAAGATACGACTATGATAAACTTACCCAGAAAAAGGTTCAAAAACGAAGAGATAACTGTAACTCTCATGAACATATTTTGAAGCATATACAATTGAATAATAATAAGAAAAACCATTTACTTCAACAATCATCACTGCCAACTACAAGTGCTCGGTTCTTTCAAGTCAAAAACTTTCAACCGATGCTAAATCAAAAGGAAAACGTAATATCAACACTCTAAGACCCAGAAGTGGTCCAAGTCAAAAACAACAGACAACATCAAAAGGGCACACATCTTGCATAATACTCAAAGCTAGTACCGCAAAAGTCTCTTAACAATCAAAGCTGCAGCAACCAAAATCAATTCAAGTCAAAATCTAACAACCAATGGCATATCATGCGCTAAATCAATTGACATTACAACGCATTCCAAAAACACAAAAACCTAAATTGCAAAAACTTTACCCTATAAAATAAGTTTTCACAACATACCCATCAAAATCAACAAAACAAGTTACAAGTAATTGCAAAACTGAACCTTACCTGAAGAAGCTGATATCAATAAGACAAAGGAAAGGAGAGGAACTGAACGAAGACCAAATCAATCAAATCAAATCAGCCAAACCCTAGAATCCTTCAAGTTGAAGATGGGGCTAGTTGGGGTGAGCGAATTAGGTTTAGGGGTTGAGGAAGTTTGGGTTTTTAGGGTCTAAGAGAAAGGAAAAGAAGAAGAAGAAGAAGAGACGCGGGAATCACGAGGCTGCGGCTATACAAACGTAGATACGCATAGAGAGAGAAAGAGCGAAGAACCGATTTGATCGAAGGCAAATGTAATTGACGAGAGAGAAAGTGCAACTTAGAGAAGAGAAAATAAGAGAAAGGATTACGTGTTCGCGTGTGTAAGTTACATTTCATGGTCCGGCGCCTTGGATGGCCATCAAATCCTCTATTGTGAGTTACTACGTTACAATTTTGTTTTATTAAATATTATCTTAATATTTATATTAACTTTTCGTAAATTTATGGATAAGATTTAAAAAAATATTATAAAAATATTATAAAAATATTACAACTAAAATAGAAGATCTAATGCTCATTTGATGTGATTATTTTTTATCCTTTTAATCCCGTAAAATTATACCTCTTAACGTAATTATTGAACTAAATTTTTAAAAAAATTAAAAATTTTAAATTATAAAAAAGATTTATTTCTTCGTTTCAAATAATGTTTTTATTCATACTCTAAAATATGAATTATCAAATTTTTTAATTTAATTTTTAAAATTATAAAACTGATTTATGCTTTTTACTTTAAATAATATTTTTATTCATACTCTAAAATATGATTTTTATCAAAATTATTAATTTAAACATGATATATTGACTTCAAATTAGACTGAATTATTCTTTTCATTTCTAATTTTAATTTTAAAACCATTAAATTTGACCGATTATTAACTACCAATGATTAAAAAACTTAATCGAAAAAATGATAGTAGGAGGAAATTTAGTAAATCTTAAATACCAATGATTAAAAAACTTAATCAGTCCGACCTGCTCAACCGTAAAAATTTTGAATTGTCTAATTTTTTGACTCAGTTTTCAATTTTTCTATTTGATTTACTTTAATAACTTTTATTGTTAAAACTTATTAATTTATTAATTAATTGATCTATTTTTGTAAATTAATAAGTTCTTATACATTAAAATAAACTAATTAATGTGTGTTAATTTTTTTAATTAAACTTTAAATTATTTAATAGATAAATATTTTAAAATTTTTAATTTATTTAATCTTTAAATTTTTTAATTAAACTTTAAATTATTTAATAAATAAATATTTTAAAATTTTTAATTTATACTTTTAGTCAATAGGGTTAAAAGCTTTCCAAAATTAGAAGAAAGGCAAAAATGGACTTTCAAAGACTTTGGTGATTTGTCAAGTGATTCACCATCTTAATCAGCCAATTACATGTTTTAAATAAATAATTTGACAGATTAGCAACTCTAAACTAAAAGAAAACATACTTAGCTCAAGGTGATGATTACGACCTCTCTTGCAATACAAACCTAATCTCCAGCAGTTAAAACTGTTTGAAGAGTCCAATTAAGCCCTCAGATCTCATGATTTCCAACATTTGGAGACGCTTGAGGAGACTAGAAGTTAAGACTCACAAAGAACTTGCTTAGGTTGTTGGTGAAGGTTCTTAAATGCCACATAAATGGCAGATTGACACTTTCTAGTTCTTTTAGAATTCTACTGCAATGGCAACTTTTGCAGAAACATAACTATACTGATATTATCGACATTACAGGAATTACATGTTATGCAACTCCAACATCATTAAACTTATAAGAACTTCATCTTTGCATCAAGTTTTTTTCTGGAAAAAAAAATCCAAGATATGGGCTGTACTTAAATAGATAAGAACCATATATCTAAGAAATAACTAATCACTACTGCAACTCGGTCCACAATGCTCCTAGACCTGCATCCAGAGCTTTGCTGGCTTACTTCTGATTTATGCAGAAGTATTAAGATGCCTTGTTTGACGGTATGATATTTAGGAGAACGCATAGGAGAGAAGAGGCACAAGTGCCATAGTCGGCTGTTGCCTTTAGATCATTAAGAAGTTCCCAGGAGCCATGTCTCTGCATGAAAAAAGATGAACAAGTTCCAAAACCATATATCAGTATCACAGCAAGAACAAAACTTCAGTGCTGCATTCTCGTGAGCAGATCATGAAACTTGCAGAAAGATCTGTTCTTTCTTTAGGGTACATGGGAAAGAAACAGAAAATTACATTGGTATCACAGAGTTCAAAGCCCGAACAAATAAGCAAACTCTAAGACAAGATAACTACAGCAGGAAGTTACGTAGAAAATGAATAATGGCAATGATTAAAAGAAAATTGCAGTCTAAACTTTAGCCTTACACTTTGATTCACCATGATGAGGAACCACATACCACTAGGAATTATAGTTGTAGGTTGATCTTGTCAGACCACTTAAAGATATCTGAATAAACTCTATCACCTCCCAAATCCTCTCCACTAGCTCCAGCTGCCACCCTCATAATGTCCTCAACTAAAGCAAAATTTCCCATTATGTCAACGTGGGCACCACTCTGTGTGCCCCGACCTTCAAGAAGATTTGCTGGAGGAGAATGATCATACTCTCTTATGTGTGTTCTAATTCCAGAAGGATTAAATCTGGTTTTCCCACGCCAACCTTTAGCACACATGAAGCCTGTGCTTAAGACAGGAACTGTCTCATCACCATCAACAATATAGACTCCATCTTTTAAACAGCTGTCGTCAGTTTCGCCATTAGCTGATGTATCAATTTGAAATGGGATGTAGCAGTCAGCAGAAGGAGATAACTTGTACACATAAGCTCTTTCAGTTGGTATGCCAACTCCGTACAACGAAAAGATCTCCATTTCTGGAGCATCCGGTAACCTGTGATAGCAGTAGTGTGAGAACAAAGACCGGACAAATGAGAAGACCTCATAAAATTTATAATGACTTCACTGCAAAAAGAAACAAATGAAAGAGTTGTGAATAACTGAGTAGAGGAAAGTCATCAACAATGCAAAAACTGCAATAACGATGGGCTGAGACATACATCAGAATGCTATTTGTAGCTCGGTATATTTTCCAAATTAGAGTGGGTATGTAAGCTTGCCTAATGAGTTTAGGAACAAAGCAACAATAGGGAGGCTATTGTGCAGCACATTACAAGCAGCTATCAAGTAGAAGATCCACGCTGTTTAGAAATTGTTGATTAAGTATGCAGATTCTTACTTTGTCTCCAGAGGATTTGACCAGTATTTATGGTGATTGTACTTTGGATCATCCAAATTGTCAGCAATTCCATAAGAGAAATGTGCACTACCACGCTCCATCATTTTTGGGGCAACAAAATGGAGTAGATCCACAATTGATCCAGATGTATAAACCTTGTATTCTGCAACAGCTTTAATACCTCCAACTCCCATGTCATGATACTCAGTCCACAAATCACGACAGCTTGTGTTTGCAGCACTCTGACCTTTAACAGCACCCTGCATATCAAGGATAGAATAAATCATTGAAACAATGAAATGTCATTTGAATTCCTTAAAATCTCATATTCCTGAAGAGAAATATGGAAAAACATGATACGAGACATTAGATTAAACTTTCAATAACCAATGAACAGAGAGTTAATAACTTACCCTGAAGTCGATCCTTTCAATTTCAGAGGAATTTGCCTCCGCTACATCTTTTCCAAATGATATCATTCTACCATAATAAGTATTCTTTCCTCGAGTAACCTCATCTCCATTGTCTTTGCCCGGGTTCTGGGTTTCATTATTTCGTTGACTTTTCTTACTAGGAACATAGCCATCCTCAGGTGACCAGTCAAGATCACCCCAAATGGTGTCTCCACCTCTTGGTATCATTGACATGGTTGAATCCCAGGTTCGAGACATCTTCATTACATGCTGCAATGTCTGAAAGCGAAATATATCATTGTCCAAAACACCTGGTGCAATGGCCCTGCATGTTGATCAGACAAGAAAAATCTAAAGATTTGCATGTGATTGACTAATAGAACGACACAAACCAGAAGCTTTAGAAATGACTAGAAGCTCTCTTAAGAGTCTTAAGTACATGCAAATTTTTGTTACCAGAAGAGTATAGACGAGTTCACGGCAAGTTTTTCTTATGCACTGAACAAAGGATTTTCCTTACTCTAACAAGTTATACACATTCGGCAATCAAAAGAAGATGCATAAACTGGAGGACGTAAACTATACAAAAACCTGGCCACCGCAATATCCCTTGCTTCAGCAGAGAGAAGGCCAGCAACAGCTTTTGGAACACCTAAAAATGGTCCACCAATATTCATCACTGCCTTGATGTATTTTGAACACCAGCCTGGTCCACCACCACCACCCATGGGAGCAGGCGCTTCAACCCACTTCATAAAATGCAGAAAGTACAAAACGCCCATGGAATGTGGAAGAATAACTGCCTTGTTTCCACCATTTGTAGCAACCATGAGTTCTATATTGCTTTTGATACGGCTCAAAGTTTGATCACGTACCTGTTTAATTAAGTCCAACATGTAATTTGCAGAACATTCACCACAGGTCATAAAAAGTAATTCCAAGGTATATATAACACCAAGAAATTCAATGTAAGAAAAGAAAAATAAAAGGAAACCTCAGTGTTCTGAAATGCTAGTCTCCAATCATACGAGGCCATATACATTGTTTTCTCTTCATATCCAATACGAGCCAAATTAGCAATCAAAACTGCCCACACAAAATAGCCTGGAGCAAAGTAATCAGCAGCCACAAGTCCAGAGACAGGTCGGACCCTAATACCAGGAGGATCTAGTCCAGTTTCATTGTCCAGTGACATATGCTCTACCCAACAAAGAGGTCTGGAATACATTCAACATGTCAATGAAAAGCAGCTGATGAAGAACAATAACATTCTGTAAAATTCATCAGTCAACATGCAACCGATTGTAAGAAGACTATCATCAGAAACTTTTATTGCAAATTGCATGATGAGGAATTCTGACGCAAGAACAAGAACTAAGTGATTCTAAAGATATCAGTTTCAGAAAGAACATTTGCATAAGTAGATGGTGCATCTAGTTGGTGCCCGAAACATAAATCTTCTATTCAAATGGCTAATCTTTTCTTGTAACTGTTTGTTCTGAAATGCAAACTTTATGCTTCTAGTTAACTAGCATAAAAGGTAATCTAATAAATGCCCATAGCTATAACTGAAGACGGTGACCGTTAGTTAGGGCAACATCAGGAAAACAGATATAAGACCTCTAATTCTTTTCGTTTTGCTGATATAAGCGTGCTAACAAAACAAAGGTACTTTCTTTTTTTGTATCATTTATTAATCACCCACACAATTCCCAAAAAAGGCAAGTACTTCATCAGTCAAAACTACTGATATGGGAATTCCCAAGTCTGGAATCTAGGTGATAAATCAATACATACACACTAAAATAGTCAATCATATGCTCACATCACTGCCTAAATCAATAAAACTAGCATTGCAAAATCTAAAACATCATATTAGTCAAGTCATACAAACTCTCAAACAATGACCTCCAATTCAGTGACCAAACCAGTAAGTAACATAAAGTTCAGAAAACCATCGATCTATCAGAAGATTCAGAACACCAACCAACGAACAGCAACAACCATACCTCTTATAAACCTCTCCAAAAGTTCCACCCCATAGCCGTTTCCTGAACAACCCATCAGCACACTGGTGACCTTCCCACAGCTCAAGCCCAGCAGTAACAATTCCAGGGACAAAAACCACTGGATGTTTAACCTTAAGGCCTTCATTCCGGAGCTTAACACCTGGCGGGTCTGGCGAGGGTCCAGTGATCGCCTCAGTTACGTACTGAGGTATAGAAGCAGGCATTACGTTGTAGAGAAACAGAAGAACCCACCACGATATGCATATGCAACCCACCAGCCAACAACAGTTGTCTACACAGGACCATTTCGGTTTCTCTTTTTTGTCCATATCTTTTCTCCATTTCTGCGTCTTCTTCTTGCTTCTATCTTCTTCCTCTTCTCGTTCTTCTCGTTCCTCCTCGCTCAGGGTCTTAGAATCCGATGTTTTGGCGGCTTCAGCTGGCTTCCTACGGCGAATTGAGGCCATTTCCGGGGCAGTCTTTAACGTGCTTCTCTTTTTTCTGTTTATTTTATTAACAAAAACCGAAACTTTCACACAATTTATAACAGAAAAGAACGCAACTTGGAAACGAACCTACTTCCTTCCTTCACCGTCCAATAATTCAAAAGAAGTATAATATAAATATACATTTACATGAAAAAGGAAAAGGGTCTAGCTTGAATTGTTTATTCACGTCATATTGAGTATAAAGATCGGATTTTTATTGAAACGCTGATGTGAATAGGGATTTTTATTGAAACGCTGATGTGAATAGGGTAGTTTAGGTTCTTATAGATAACAGAAGACTGAGGACTGACGGGTGTAGTGAAGGTGGAAAAGTTGGGGTGGGGTCCTGTGCAGATGGGCTTATTATGTAACTGAAAGCTGTCAGAAAACGAGCGGGTTAAGATCGTTGAAATTGGGTCCCACGTATTAAACTCGGAGACGTGTTGGCTTATGACTGGTGGTAAATGAATATTCTTTTTTAATGAGATAGAAAAACAAAATAGAATAGTCACGCTTCGCGAATGATGGCTCAGGAATCCCACCAAAACGGCACGTCGTTTCCTGTCCCTTAGTTACTCATCACATTAGAGCTTCTACAAAAACTTGACCAAACTTAAATATTATAATATTTTGGGAATTTTAAATAATTTAATTTGTTATCACGAACGATTAAAAACTGATTTGATCATAAAAATTTTGAATTGTTTAATTTTTCAATTTGATTTTTTTAATAATTTTTGTTATTAAAAATATATTAGTTTATTAATTAATTGATTAAGTTTTGTAAATTAATAAATTTTATAACTTTTTAATTAAAATTTAAATTTTTCTTTTATAACTGAAGCTTTAATGCCGGTTGAATGTGTAAATATTCAACCACTTATTTTATCGATTTAACTTTCGGTTTGCTTTTTAAAATTATAAATTTTACATTTTTTCATATATTTGTTTTCCAATAAATGCCTACTTGTTGCTTTGACCACACAAGCCATCCTCTCTCCAGTAGGTTCACGTTAGTCTGCTTTAGACTCTAGCCATCCCTTGGAATTGGTATTTTTGGATTTGGGCTTCAGGGTAAGAATTCTGAAGCCCAGATCCAAGTCTGACACAAGGGAGCCTGAAGCGTTGTGAAGTCATCATGCAAGCTTTCCACCCCAAGCTCCCCAGCTAGGCTGACAAAGAGTTCAGGCATGTTTTTTAATAATCTAATGACAATAAATTATTTTAATCTTAAATTTAAATTAAGTTAAATTTGATTAATTTAATTAAATTTAATCAAAGATATGATCCATAATATAAAACTTTAACGTATTAGAATAAAAATAAAAGATCTCTCTTAGAGGTATTACTCTAATTTTTTTATATCTTTTAAACATTTTTTTCGGATCTTTCGTGTTGTAATTAATATTAATATTCTAATTATATAGTACTTTCTTCTTAATTATTTAGCTTAAAAAATTCTTTTTTTGTATATTTTTATTTTTTATTTTTTATTATTAAGCTTTACCGTATTATATCTGTACTGTGTTATGTATTATATTACATATTTTTAGATGCTTATTTATACGTATTTGTTTATATTTTATATTATCATTACTTTGCATATTCCAATTTTATCCAGTGTTTTCAAAAGGATAACCAATAATTGTTACGTCATAATAAATAAAGGTTAATTTGCTACTATAAACTAATAATATGATTTTATTCAAGTTATTAAGATGAAACAACGAATCACTTCATCGTTTAATTAAAAACTAAATCAAACAAGTGACATTTGGGCTAAAAAGTAACAAATATAATTGATTGCACACGATCTGGGCAAACTTAAATTTAATCAACCAACAATATAGAAACCTCAGTGAAGTCACCAGCACTTACGTACCCATAAAACAACCAAAGACATTTTTCATGCTTCGCATTTCCAGGTATAAAAGAGGAAAGCTACCCATTGTATAAGAAAAAACACATTTACCTGGTAAGTAATTCAAAAAAACATACAAACAATAGAAAGAATTGGGAGAAATAGGAAGCCCAACTATCATATCCTATATCCAAAACTACAATATCACAACAAAACATATATAAGTATGTACTTGTCAGTGTTAACAGAGATCCCAAATTAAACTTGAAGACATTAACAATTCAAAAGAGAACATTACGAGGAGACCTTATTGTTCCCTAAAACGACGGGGATGACTGATCGAGAACTTGAAATCATCGAACACATGCAATGGTAAGAAAAAAGCTCATAAATAATGAAAAACTCAAAATTTCAACGACGAAATTTATAGAATAAACTTCTTTAACTATATTTCATAAGAAAATTATGTACCGATCAACACTTATAAGAAGTGATCAAAAGAGAAAGATATGTTCGCGAAAATGTGGCTAATCTAGATAAATAAGCAAAAATTCCAATGAGACATAACAATAAGATCTCGGACTCCATTGGCAAAAGTAATCAATTGCATGGACCATTCCATAAGATCATTCATGGCATAATTCTCATTATAGTTTCCAAGTAACGTTATATACTTTCCAACATAGAATATGATAGTTTTGGAAGTATGATGTAAAAGTAAATATGATTTAAACATTAGTTAATTCAAATTTAATTTGTTAACTTTAAATAAAGACCAAATTTGTTACCTAATCCTCAAACCTTTTTTTAAACTCATATGCAGAGATAGCATTTGGGCCTAGCCTATTGATTAACATAAAAATTAGTTAATTCAAATTTAGTTTGTTAACTTTGGATTGAAACCAAACTCGTTATCTTATTCTTGAACCTTTTTTTAATTCATATGTAGAGATGATATTTGGGCTTAAGCTTAGCATGTGGTCAACAAGCTAGGTCTTGATTGATTGAATCTCGAGTCTAATTTAAAAAAAAATTAAGCTCAAACTCAAACTTAAGACTCGACACTTAAAACAAAAATAACATCATTATTTTATTTTAATTTTAAAAATAAAAATAAAATAGGTTGAATCAAGCGGAATAAGGCCGAGGCTTGAGTCGCATCAAACTCTCAGGCCGGGCCATTGGATATCCTCTTGTCAAAGGCAACTAATGGGCGCTTAATAATGTACTAATCCTAAAGTTCTAAAGTGGGTAAATAAGGGAATTGGGAAACTAACATAGTCCCATCATCACTGATCCTGAGTCTCTAGTAATGTAATTGATCATACGTAGTCAAACGGACAAAGCTTTTTGGGTGAGTGTGTGATGATGGGAGCTGTACTGACTGAGATCTGGTAAGTGTAGAACCAAATGATGATCATCTTCATGTACTTTATACAACTATGATCTGGTTCTGACAAATGGCTAATCTTGGCGCCTCTTATCTCTTTGGCTTTTGTACCTTTTTTAAGTATCACAGTTTAATTAGACTAATTCTAAGCTTTTAAAATCTCATTTTAAGAATTCTAGAAGATGTAAATCTAGAATCCTAAAATCTCTCAGGTTCTTACGTAGCTTGTATACTTTTACGCACAAAAAGTAGTCATATACTTGATTAGTCAACTGCTGATTGATCGTTGACCTTGCTCATCATCAGATTTCTAGCAGCCATCGAATTTCCTAGTAGTTTCAACTCCCACGCTGCCCTGGAAACGAGGCGTCCGTAATTAATCCGATTAAGGAGCTTTGCCTAGGAAGCTAGAGGATCATCAATAGGACAAATTTCTCATTTTCTCTCTTTTTGCGTGACTCGAACTCAAGACCTCCTATAAAGAAGAGCCTTAAATAAGGAGTTTATACCATTAGACTACTCCTTGTTGTCGACTTTTGTACCTTTCTCAACATTTGTGACAAGTAAGCTTTGCAGTGAGTTAAACTAAGAGGAGGTTCCAACTCATCTCCAAAATTTTGTTTTTAATGATTTAAGTCACCTTATTTTAATTTAATAAAATGTATTTTTAAAATTTTAAATTAAGTTATTAATTTTAAATTAGATGGAACCAAACTTATAATCTAAAAAATAACTATTGCTTATTTTAAAATTTAAAATTAATTTATTAATTTTAAATCAGATGGAACCAAACTTATAATCTAAAAAATAATTATTGCTTATTTTATTAAAGGATTAATTATTAGAAAAAACCAAAATTCCGTTAATTCTTCAATTATAACCCGAACTTTAAAAAGTAGCAATAAAATGTCTAAATTTTCAAATTTCAATTCTAGCTAAAACTTAAAAAGTAGAATTAAAATGTTCAAACTTTCAAATTTCTTCAATTCTAACCCAAGCTTTAAAAAATAGTAATAAAATACTCAAATTTTCAAATTTCTTCAATTATAGTCTGATGTTATCTGTTGTTCTCCCAGTACTCTCAGCCCTTTACTTTTTGTTTGTTCTTCTGACACCCAAACTACTCTCGCATTATAGCGTACTGCATCAGTAAGCTCTTCGTTTTTAGTTCGTTCTTCTGATGCCCTTAGTGTGAGAGCGTTGGGGCTGCATAATCTGAAAATCAAAGAGCAGAGGCATCGAGAGAATAAATTGAAAATAAAGGAAAAAATTGAAATCAAAGTGTAAGGTTGTCGGGGCTGCGTAATCTGATTTAAGTCATTTTTAAACAACGATGCCCTTTTAATTATGTAATTAAATGACATCATTTTATTAATTTTTATTTGTTGTGTTAATTTTGGCTGACGTGTGATAATGGTTAAAGTTTCTGAAACACATGACAAGTCACGTCAACAAACTTAACGAAAATACTAACGTTGGGCTAAAATTGAAAAAAATTGAAAATTCGAGCACTTTATTGCTACTTTTTAAAGTTCGAACTATAATTAAAAAATTAAAAGTTTAGACATTTTATTTTTGTTTTTTAAAGTTCGAGTTATAATTGAAAAATTAACTAAAATTTGAGTTTTTTTGTAATTAACCCTTTATTAAAAAAACCAAACAATATTGACAATTGATAAGGATGAATATGTTTTTAAAACCTATGGCCAACTTGAAATATGAAACCAATTTTAAAATTTTAAACTTTTTTTACTTTAAATTAAAAATTTTAATTTTAATTTGAGCCTAATTTTAATCGGTTAATTAAATTTTATTGTTAATTTTGAAACTAATTAAATCTGGGCTAAAATGCTAACTTAATGCCAAGTGCTTATTAAGTAAGAATGACATGGTAGGAAAAAAAAGTAAATGTGAGGGGTATGAAATATCTATTTAAATTTTCTCCAATTATAAAAATAGATGTGGAAAGCAAATCTCATATAACATTATGTGGCTTCCATCACTACAAGAAAACAGTGAATTAAAGACGGAAATTACCGACGGAAAAAACAAATATATCGTCGATATACCAAATTACCGACGGAATAAACCGACGGTCGAAAACGTCGGAGATTCGGGCGTAGCTAAATTCACCGACGGACATTGTCCATACCGTCGGTAAAATTACAGACCGAAAAGATAAACCGTCGGTAATATCAACGGAAAAGTTATCGACCGTCTGATTTTTTCCGTCGCTAAATTTACCGACCGGTGGCTTACCTGTATGTAAATTTAGCATCGGAATGTTTCTAATACAGTCGGTAAACT
>JAOTAY010000005.1:4297393-4327245 GCA_025629805.1 Erythroxylum baracoense
TTGGTAATTTCCGTCTGTAATTCACTATTTTCTTGTAGTGTTTTAGTTCTATCTTGACCTCTGAAGCGATTTTTGTAGTCAAAACGAGCTTTAATTTTTTGAGACTTTCACGGAAAATGTTCACTGACACATAGTTAACACCTTTCTATAATTTTCTCAATAGCTCTTAACCGATTAGAAGATCCGTATGCTTACGAATGATATGAGCAACTGCAAGAGACCTTAACATTTATATATAGCCTCTAGTATTGGATTTCCTCATCACAAGCCTAATATGGGTCCTGTTTACAGTAATTGAGATCGATTTTCCTCCTGAACTTTAACCCATTGATTTATATCATTTATTGGGCCACTTTATTACCCTTATTTAGATCAAATTATGTAACTTAACCGATAAGTTATTGAAAAGCTGAAAAATACAATTAATAGTTATCGACTATAATAAAAAAGGACAAAATTGTCCAACAACATCTGCTTCATAAGCTCAGTACAAGCAAAATATTGACTTGTGATGCCTCATGGAATTTGTTTTGTATTGAGACCTTGTGCAACAAATAAGCATAAAATTAAGACTATATGTGATATTGGGAGTTTATTAAAGGAATGTAATATTATTGCATAGTTTGAGATGAGAGTTTATAATGGAATAGAATGAGATGGAATAGAAAATGAGGGTTTTATATTATATCATTTCATTATAAACAGTAAAAATAAGAAACCTCTAATTTTGGAGGTTTAGGATGGAATGTAAAATGATAAACAACTTTTCACTATATTACATTATAAACTCCTATTTCAAACAATATTTCACTATATTACATTATGAACTCTTCCATCCCTCCCAAACAATAATTTTATAACATTACATCCATTTACATTTCATTCCATTATAAACTATTTTATTCCATTAAAAACCTTACGTTCAACTAGATATAGCCTAAAGGAAAGGCAGCCAAACTTTAAAAGAGATAAAATAGTTTGTAATCTTATTTGATAATTTTTAAAATATATATAATTAGATAACGAGTAGTAACTTAAAAATATTTTTTACAAAATATTTAAAGAATAATTTAAAATTAGGTTTAAGAAAATGGATTCTGACATTAAAAATATACTAAAATAAGTAATTTTTATATTATTACTTCGTTAAAATTTTTAATTCAATTTGTGTATCTCAAAATTGTTCTCAAATCATAATAAAAAACAATAAAAATATTAAAAATAATATAAATTTAACTATTTTTAGATTTCAAAAACGCACTTAATTGAGTAATTTGAATTATTTTATTCTCGAAAAGAGTTTTCAACTGATGTATAAAATAATTCAATTTTTCACCCAAATCAAAAGTTTCAATTTTAAAAAATTGAAATAATCAAGTTCTAAACTTTTTTTATTAACGTGGGTTTGATCTAAAATCTCATTCTAATTAAAAATTGTCATAATTCTGTATTTCCAAAGCTTGAATTGGCTACTATAGTACAATAGTGGATCTCATATATAAACACCTCCATACAGTAAATACATAATAAGTGATAGCCTAGACAACAAAACCAGCAGCTCCTCAAATTTTGGGGTGGTAATGAGTGTGACCCTATTTCAAGCTACAGGTGTAAGTTTGAAACTTATGGGTCCATTTAAAAATTAGGTCTGAATTGACTAATTTTTGAATTGTATTTAAATTTAAATGTCTATTCTTTAAATAATTAGACTTTTTATATATTAAAACGATATTATTTTAAAGATTAAATAAAATAATATCATTTAAGACTATTTAAATAAATTTAAAACATAGAGAAACCACTTATTTAAAATTTGAGTCAACTTAGGCTTGGTAGAGGAGAGCGATGACAGTCTTGTTGCAATGATAAGTACTTATATATTTGAGATTGTTGCTTTGGTAACTAGTGAAACTTGAAAATAAATGTTTAGAAAGTGCAGTTGTGATTATTAAAAAGAGATAAAATGATTAAAAAGTTTATTAATTTAATAAACTATTAATTGTTGTAAAAATAATTAAAAATATATTATTAGTCATATAAATGTAAAATTATAAATAATAAAATATGAAAGTAAAATAAGAAAAATGTAAATAAAATAAATTTAGTAAATAAAATATTTCATAAAAAATATATTATTAATCATATAAATTCAAATTATAAATAAGAAAATATTAAATTAAAGTAAGAAGAAGACGATACATTAAACTTGCTTTCTATTAGTTAAGAATATAGTAAAAAATAATAATTATCAGAAGGTTATTAATGGGAAGTAGAATTTCTACCGCAGAAGCACTTTCCTACCTCAACCCTCTTTCTGCTTATGGATTTCTGCGGTGGCACCGCAGTTTCCTCCAACCTCTAGTTCTTCGCGCCACAGATCCAAACATGTGACTGCGTTTAAAAATTACGGTAAATAAGTACTTATCTCTATTGCATCATAAATCCAAATGCAGCCTAAGTATGAGCTGTTATTAATACTATAAATAATTTAGAAAATATATTTTTATTTAATCATAATTATTATTATAACAATTTCTAATGACCATATAATTAATCTTATTGTTCACATACGCATATATTTTTTTATCGTATGAAAATTTAGATATAAACTTAATTAGAGTTGCACTTATAAATTGTTATTGATATGACCTAACATTGATTTAAGTTGAGCTTCTTGTAACTTAATCTCTAAATGGTATTTAAGATCATCTCATTTAGGACATAGTTTTCTTTGAATTTTGTTCTTGAGTAACTTTTGCAAATTGGGTTTTGGAATTTATTATGATTGTTTCCTAAAGTTGAGTCTATACATACACATAATTAAGCATCTACCAACTACTTGTATAACTTCTTCTGGTGTGTGTGTATAAGTGTAGAAACTCACCATTACATGAATCTTAGAAATGGGAGCCTTGTGCTCTAATTATATGAGATCAAAAGCTGCACGCTTTCAACTATTCGAGTTCGGTGAAACTCATAACACATAATCATAACAAAGACAACCTTATGATTGCCTTCTTTGTATCTCGAGTGTAAGTGGACTTGCACAGTTGGAAGGTAGTAAGTTGTACATAGAGAAGTTGGAATAGCAGCACAAATCTCATATGTGTTTGCAAATCTCATAAATTCGAGTCAAGATCAAAAGAGTTATAATTTAGATGTTACTTAAACAAATCATCTATGGTAAAACTCACCAAAATATTAGTTAAATTAATTATATCACTCATCAATGTTTTCTTAATACACATATGAAAAATAACAATTATAGGAATTTACTCATATATATATATATAAAGTGAATAACTTTGAAATAGTGCTAAACAATAAGTGTGATTAGTAATGATAAGTGTAGTTAAACTTATTAAATGAAAATAATAAGGGAATTGATATCTCTTCTTTGTTAGTTAATTGTACTCTTTATGAGTGCTTTGTTTACCATATCTAGCTCATAATCATATAAAATGTTTGCTTCACATTCATAATGTCAAAGTGCATAATCATAATCCTTGATTTGCTATCTAAATGGGCAGCAAAACAAGTTTGTGATTTATAAAACAATACCCTAATCAACTTGGGTGGATTTGAGTATCATGGAACTTAACAAATTAACACAGTCTTTTTTTTTCTATTTCTACTTTTTTTATTATCCCATAAATGACTTTTTTATTAGTTAAAAATAAGCTTAGTATTATTACACCTCTTCAAACTTCGTATATCAACAATATTTTTATTAAATTGTTGATATTGTTTTGGTTGCTACTTTTTCCTTTACTATCATAAACTCACTAGTCATATAATCAACGCCCTCAAATCGTTTATGCTTATAATTTTGTATCAACTTTGTTCCAGACCATCTCATTCATACAAACATATAAAACTCAGAAAAATATATAGATGAGATGGCCTAAAACAGAGTTAGTATAGAATTATGTGTACAGAATATTTGATCCCATAATCAACCCACTGCTTCAACTAAAACCTTCTTTTCTTTTTTCTTTTACATATCTGTTAAAAGGAAATAAAGATTGAGCGAAATGTGGGAAATTTGAGTATTGCTGTTTATTTTGATTGGATGATGGTGCTAGAAAGTCAAAGCATCCAAGGAGCCGCATTAGTTGACCGTACACAATGAATGGAGGCTATTGAGCTTTCAGACAATAATGTTTCATAAAAGCAACCCTCAAGTTTCTCTAATCCCAATGCATGTTTCTTCTTGATCTCCTCTGCCCAAAAACATTGGAACTTCTCTCCCTCCGTTACGAGCCACACCAAAGTTTGAATCTTGGTACTGGGGATGAGACTTCAAATGTTTATCTCATTTGAGCTATCAGACCAATTAATCAATCTTACCCATTTTAAACCTTAATTAACTTTAAAGAATCAAAACAGAACAATCTTGAAAATTAAGAAATTATTATTTTGATCATGTATAATAATCATATAGTCAATTCCTAAATCAATATTAACTAATCAAATTATATGTGTCTTCTATCATAATTACAAGTGTAATTAAAATAATAATAATACTTGCACTTGAAATAGTAGAAATAAAGTTTGAATTTTAAAATATTATATTGAAGAATTTTAGCTATTTAACTCCAATAGTACAAAATTATAAAAGAAAGGCTACTTATAATTTAAAACCTTTCTCTGACCTTAAAAAAATATAAAAAGAAAGTTACTTATAATTGAAAACTCTTCCTGACTCTCACAAAGTGAGAAAAAAAGGGAAGCCACTCCATTTCTTTTTTTTTTTTACATACATTAGGTATTCTAGTTTTACCTGACTAATCTTAAGCCCCTAAGATCTCATCTCAGAATTTTTGAAGAGGTAAATATAGAATCTCAAGGTTTCTCAGGTTCCTAGCATCAGGTTTTCATTAACTGCGGGTTCCCCAAAAGTTCTAAACATGTATACTGTTGCTGGAAGTAAAACGTCTGCAATTGATCCGACTAAGAAGCATTCCAGGAGACTAGAGGATCATCAATAGAGAAAATTTTCTCTCTTTTTTTTTTAGTGACTCGAATTTAAAATCTTTTACAAATAAGAGACTTAAAAGTGAGGAGTTCAAACTCGATAAGTCACTCTTACTTATTTTCATTTCTTTTTTTTTATGCAATAAGAACACGGAGAAAAAGGAAAAAAAAAGCAAAGTAATGGATCTTAATGTCACTTCATATGAAGATTATTATATTGAGTAAAAGTAAATCTGACAATTACTTAGTGATACGCCACGTCAGCATTGCCAACCTGACAGTGGACCCTACTTGCACGAGTGTGAGTGTTTGTGTGAGTGAGCCCTTATAAGTACATGTGAACGAAGCCTCCCCCTCTCTCTCTCTCTACCGTTTATCTTCTCATCTTCTCCTTCTTCACAGGCGTGGCTTTTGGCTTTCATTGCACTTCTCTCTCTATATTTCTCTAAACCATCAAGCACCCATCAATGACCATGTCTGCTTTGTTTCGTTCTCTTTTGTTTGCTCAGTTGTTGGTCACTGTAAGCTCAAAAGGACCAGAGTTCAAGTCTTTTATGTGTCTTGGTCATGCTCTCTCTTTTCCATAATCATTCTTGCCTCCATTAACGCGCATCACTTTCTCTGTTTGAAACAGACAAGAAAGGCACAACAGTATCATTTACGATCCACTGTTATATACTCCTGTGTGTCCTGAAGGAAATTTTTTTCTATAAAGAGCATGGATAGATGGGAGAGGCCAGCAAGAGAAGATCGGTTCAGAGAAAACCCTTCTTTCTCTTCGACTCTTCTTGATGCAATTTATCGTTCCATAGACGAATCAGACGAGAAAGGAGAGGAAGAGGTGATTCTGTATAGAGAGGCTACGAGGAAAAAGCTTGGCAGTGCTTGGAGAGAAGATCGTAGAGAGGAAGAAACCAAAAGTTTTCAGAGGGCATGCATGATAGAGAAGTGGATGGAGAAGAAAGTGAGTTATGAAAAGATTGGTGTTAGGAAAAATTACATGGAAAATCGTATCGAGAAGAAACCTTCGAAAAAGTTTGATTCTTTGTTGCTGAACTCAAGCTCCAGCTCTTCTGAATCAAGTTCTGGTGGTGGGTTCTCTTCTTCAGAATCTGAACCAGTTTATGCTGCTCTCAGGTCAAGATCATCTTCTTCATCAACAAAGACAACTCACACCATGCAAAGGCCTAAGCCGATCAGAACTAGTGTTTCTGAGAGACATGAAAGTGCTTTGGGTGAAATAGACATGTTTCGTCATCACGAAAGAACTCATGATGCAGTAGCAAAGAAGCCAAAGAATGAAGGTGGATTCATCAAAACAAAGTCCAGAGCTTTGAAGATCTATGGCGATCTCAAGAAGGTTAAACAACCTATTTCACCAGGTGGTCGACTTGCAAGCTTTCTGAACTCTCTTTTCACCGCAGGAAATCCCAAAAAGGCCAAGATTTCTTCTTCTGTTTACGAGAAGAGCAACAACAAGTTGAAGTCCGAGCAAGCATCAACATGTTCTTCAGCTTCCTCATTTTCAAGGTCTTGCTTGAGCAAGACTCCTTCTTCAAGAGGGAAACTGAGCAATGGAACAAAAAGGTCTGTCAGATTTTACCCTGTCAGTGTGATTGTAGACGAAGAGAGTAGGCCTTGTGGGCATAAAAATCTGTACGGAGCTGATGAGAGTGTAATGACTGTGACGGCCACCACAAGAAGTTCATCCATTGAAGAGCTTAAGATTCATGTCATGAAAGAGAATCGCAGAGTTGGGGAAATTGCAAGAGACCTTCTAAAGAATTATCAAAAGAAGAATGAGGGAGTTGACATTAGAGACTTCTGCAGTGGCAATGAAGGGTCTACAACAGATGATGATGCAGCAAGCTATGCCAGTTCTGATCTTTTCGAGTTAGATAATCTTTCTGCTATTGGGATCGAAAGGTATAGTGAAGAATTGCCAGTGTATGAAACAACCCACCTAGATACTAACCTAGCCATTGCAAATGGCCTAATTCTGTAATTCACTGGAAAAAAAAAAGAAGAAAAGAAAAGAAAAACCAGAGATATATTTCTATTAGCTTTGATCAATGAATGGTGTGGGGAATAAGTTTTCTTTTTTCTTTTTCTTCTTTCTGTTGTTCACCTCTTTATCTTATTTGAATTGTATAGTTAAGCATCTTTATTCCTTAATATTTGATCAAACATCGGACAGATCTTCAAAAGGAAAAGGTGGGATTTCTTGCACTTGCATGAGAAACTGTGATCAGAACATACAAAAAGATGATCAAGAAAGAAAGTAAAGAACAAGTGATTTGACATTCTTGCAACCTCTTTCACATGCTACATGTTAAAGTAATAAAAAAAGGGGGAAAAATGGATGAAGCATGGAGAAGATCAAAGATGATGTTCAAGAGAAGGCAGATTTTCTACAATTATCATCTATTGCAACTGAAAAGAAAGAGCTTTTTCTTTTCTTTAGAGTCAGCTTCACTAGAACATTATGTACCTTATCATAGATATAGAAAATGGAGATTATTAGTTAAAAAGATGTGACATTTAATTCACAAAAGATTTGATTTTTATGGTTTATCTTAACTTCATTTTTTTCAAACTTAAAAGAAACTATTTCATTAGAGTTATTTATATAGTTATAATATAATATGAAGTATAAATACTCTAAATCATAAAATGTAATTAAAAATTTTTCGTTTTATCTAATTAAATTAATATTTTGACTTGGTGATAAAATTTTAATATTCTTATTTAAATTCGTCGTTGATAATTTGTTGGTTCCTCCTTTTGGTCCTCAACCTACGGGAGTATTAGCAGTCATTTCCAGTTGTTGTTACCCTCCCAAAGGCAGGTTCTTACGTGTTACTCACCCTTCTGTCACTGAAAACACCACTTCCCATATGACTTATATGTGTTAAGCATGCCTTCAACGTTCATCCTAAGCTAGGATCAAACTCTCTATGAGAAGATTTTGATTGTTAAAAAATACTATAAAAGGATTAATTAATTAAAGAAGGTGAATTTTGATGAAGTTAGTGGAAAGAAAAAAAGAAGATAGGTGCATGGTCTCCAAAGCTGTGGACAAGAGGATCTCATCTTTGATCCTGGAGACTTTGATGTCAAATTTGGTTGGCTTGTAAGGTATAAGCATGGTTTCAAAGTTTTTGATATGTATACTCCATTTTTTCCTCAAAGATTTGTCTACAAAATCTCATCATTTTCAAACCAACCAATTATCTTATAACCATATCCCTTTACAACTTTAATCAATCAATAATCTTGTCTAGTGTTACATTTGATGATAATAAAATAATATAAAGAAGTTAAATTGTATGCACTTATGAGAATTTGATATTTAATTAATCTTTTTTTCCAAAATCTCTACAAAGTACAATTAAAAGCAAATGGTAATTAAGAACACTAAAGATGGAATTATCACATGTTTATGTTGAAATGATATCATTACATTCTAATCTCACTTACCCATTAAATTGATGAAGTTCAAAAGAGAAAGGCACTCCTTTTTACTTCCTATACCCTCAACACCCCGTCTTTGGAAGGCTTTTTCTTTTCCTTGGAGGCTCAAAGTTGAAAATAACAAGTGGCTAGAGTCCAAAAATGTTCACATGTTAAAAGAAGACAACTTTTCAAAATTATGGTTCTAATTGCCAATTGGCATAAAGATATCTAGGAGGTATAATGACCTTCACTACTTTCATTTTGAATACATAGAGAGGGAAATCTTTTCTTCATTGGGAAAATACATTATTAACTATGAAAGCTTAATTTAATATAAATGAAATGGAACAACTATATAAAAGACTATCTTAGTGCACATGACTATTTGTTTTACGAGAATCAGGAGAAGATCATCCATTATATGCAATTTTCTCTTTATATTTTATAAATAAGTTGTATTCGTAATTGAAACTCGTGACTTACCGATCACAAATGAGTAATATAACACCATCGCCACGTATTAATTTTGGTGCCATTCATATTTATAGATTTTCTATAATGAGTTAACTTGTTTACAAGATTTTAAAAAAAGAAGTGCTGTTGGTGATATATTGTCAACTATCATGAGTTTTCATAACATAGGATTTCATGTATTATTATATTAAGCTAGACGTGAAGAAAGACTTACAGGACCACTAAATCATAACAGCGTGATATGTTGATTAAGTTATCGTAAAATATGTACGATTCTTAACTGCAAATGGAGTTTTATATAGCACGTCCAGTACTGAAACTTAGCTTGAACTACAGGAAAAGAAAAGGCTATCCTATGGTCAAAAGGTGGTATAGGCTCAAAATGGCTATACATGTATTGGAAAGATCAAAGATAGCATGGGGGACCAGTACCTTGTTAATTAGTTACTAAACATGTTCTTTAAATTACTTTTTGAAGGAAAAGAAGATATAGCAGCTGGTAACAACAAATTCCTGAAGGAATTTGCATTGATTCAAGCTAATTAAAGATCTAATTGTTTAATTTGGTCATATTCGAAAAGCTTTATTCCAAAAAATGATTTTGTTGTGTGTGATAATAACATGATTATTTAATATTTTTATATTATTGTAAGTTGATTTCTTATAATTTATAATAATAACAGGGATCTTAATGCTTTTTAGAATAAAAACAATATATAATAGATTTATCCTATCAAAAAAGACTCTTAGTCAATATTTTAAGAAATAAACTGGTTCTATCGATTTAACAGTAAAAATCTTAAACTGAATAACTTTTCGGTTTCAATTTTCAACTTTTTTGTTTTATTTAGTTTAATATTCTTTATTGTTAAAAATCGATCAATTTATTAATAAATCAGTCAATTTTTGTAAATTAATTAGCTTTTATAAACAAAAATAAACATATTAATTTTCAATTATCAGTTTTCTTTTTCAATTAAACTTTAAATTTCGATGGACATAGATATTTTTTCAATCATTTTTAAATTCTTTAATTTTATTCAATCTTTAACCGGTTTTCTAATTGTCTAATACCGATTAAACTTTTTAAATCTTAAACATCTTGTTTTATAAGTTTAACTTTCGATCTAGTTTTGAAAATATTGCTCTCAGTACAGAGGACTCTGTATGTCTATATATAAGTGTGTTTGCTTATTCATTAATTGGTATTGCATGATCAGAATAACAAAAATCAATATCTTAAAAATAATATAGGTTTGATATGAAATCAATTTTATATTAGTACAAGATTTGTCTAGTGCAGAGTACCCGATTGGTGTGATTTGCAGGCTATTGCGTCAATCCAGAGGTTTACTTAATGCATATCTAAAGGATAGCGATTGTAGGTTCCTCTGTTCCAAAAATATATATATATATTAGTGAGTAGGCAAACACACTTAGAATTGGATTAAATTCTCTTTGCAACATAAAGAATTACATTGTTTTCATATATTTTTTTTGAGAAGTCATATTGGTTGGTGAGAAGTGGGTGGTTAGACAAACAATGATGGTATTAACTTGATGGTGGATGTAATACGACTACACTTACTCTTTAGAATTGACAATGTTTTCTTTTTCATCACAACCCTAATGATCATCATCACCCTAATAGTCTCTGATGAAGCTATTGTTCTTGAATTCATTCATTCTAGTTAAGGGTTTGATAGTGTTCAATCTCAATATTGTTAGATGATAAAAGCTTATATACTCTAATAACTTAAACAACCAATCAAACTGTTTAAGGACTAATTATAACAATAATGTTAATAAAATTAATAAGATTTATTTTAATTAAATAACTGTGAAATGAGCTTATTTAAAAATAAAACTTACAGAATTTACGAGTAAGATTAAAATTTTATTAAGAAAGTTAAATTATTTTTATAAAAAAATAAATTTATAAAATATTTTAAACTTCACAAAATAGATTTTATTAAATTCTAAAATTTAATGAATAATAAAGGATAAAAGTGTTCATATCTTTCAAATAACAAAATTTAACATTTAAATAATTATTTAAAGCAATCTCTAAATAATGCAGAATTGGTGTTTCGATCGATACTCGAATTTCAAAGCTTTAAGCGTTAGGGATCGATCGCTGTTATCAACTGTGTAATCACTCGTGGACAAGGCATGTCACTCACCAACCATGCAGGCTATAAGCAGATAGAATTATACATTGGCTCCTTCAATGAATGTGAGGACCAGCTTGGATTTGGACTCTCCGTTTACACCACAAATGGTTGGATCATCTGCACAACAGAATTTATTAGGTGTCTATGTAGAAGGGTACATGCTGGGGTCTTGTAAAAGCAATGATCTCTGCTTTTCCTTTCTTGTAAAGAAATTTGCTTTTGAGAATTGTTTTTTTTCAAGAGATGTGAGAGATTTTGAGCCTCAAATTTGATATCCCTACTTGTTTGCTGAACATGTTCTTGTTTTGTTTTGTTATGTTCCTTCTTAATTACTTATTGTTTGATCATCAAGCAAGTAGACATGCTAGCTCACTTGAATCAATGGGTGCATTTTGCTTTTTGTTATGGATATATATATATATATATATAATTAATTAACCTTCTTCCCTAATTGCCTAGTAAAAGATCATCACCATTGCCAAACCAAAATGCCGGGAATGCCCATTATCGTTTGTATGTATTATTCTTTTGACATGGGTATAACAAGAAAGTAAGAAAAGGAATAAGGAAAGGGATGTAGACTAGAGAGGGAGGACATGGACATGGACATGGACATGGACATGGTAACTTTAAAGAGAGTGTTAAAGTGTGAGAAGTGAGAACAGAAATGAAGACATAAAAAAAAGAAAGAAAGAAAGAGATGGTTAAAGAGAATATTGTTTTTTTGGTGATCCCAAGAAGATGACTTATATGTGGGGAAGTACTGTTTGAAGCATTTGCAGCTTTTTCTTTTTGTCTTTGGGAAAGGAAATGAAGGTGATGAGATGATGACGTATGAACTCTAAGGCATGTGGTTAAAGTAGTGATCGATGACATTTTTAGATCATCTAGCAGAATACGGCATTCTTAGATTCTTTTCATGACCTCACTTTGAATATCAACATACATCACTGAGTCTATTGACATATCTATAAGGGTTACGAGCATCTATTCTTGTCCCTGACTCTTTACAGTTGGTGAAACATTAATTTCAAAGGGTGGGTAAGGAAGCATGCCTTGAGCTATGAGTTAGCTTTGTTAGGAGTGGAAGGAGAATCATGGATCAAAGATAGGCATTTAGAAGGCTTTCTCTTCTTTTTATTTATACATACAAATAGAAAAATAAGAACCTACTACTACTCTATGCATGTCCTCATCAAACAAACTTGATGTTTATGTTCTTGATATGATGGAGAATAAACTTTAAAAACTATTAATCTGATGTTCCTTTTTCTACTACTAAGCTTTGACTCATGTCAGCAAGCGGTCTTATTTATTTCTTGTGAAGTATTTGAAAACAACATCTCTGTTAATTAAGAGTAAGACTGTGTAGTATTGGACCTCTCAAAATTTTACGTGTTAGTGAAATTTTTATTGAGTTTTTGTTGTTGTTGTGTTTTATTTAAATCCTTTTCTTTTTAGGCAATGATATAGGACTAAGAGAGAAATATACGACTAAGAGAGAAATATAATTTAAATTTGATATGAATTATTAATATTAGATGTTAGTATATTTTACTTGACAACTTTTGATTGAAGAGATTGTTTAAGAACTCCCTAGCTATTACTTAGTGTCTCACATATATAGAATCATTGATCATTAGGCCATCTAGTTGGCACTTAATCACCATCAAAACCATTATGATTGCTTGGATTAATCTAATTCAACATTCTAAAAGCCCTTCAATTAGGTTTTATTAATCAATTCCAAACTGATTTGAGATGTGCATCCCAACCAACTAAATAAAAACTATTTCTCTTTAGTTCTTACTCAATTTAACTTTCTCTCTTAAAAAAGAAATTAAAGTACGACGTACTTTCAAGAATAGAAAAAAAATCATTTCTTTAGTTGAACATAGGTAAGGTTTCACATTTCACATGTAACGAGCAACTAAAGTTTAGTAAGATTCGAATTTTTGTGTATGGTTTGAGTTTTTTTATTGAACAGATGCCTTTAGGTGGTAGTCGAATTAGTGGAGTGAAAGATATGAAACTAAAAGGTCCCATATTCAAATCCCCCAACTTACACTCTTTTAATCGAGCCTGTCGTATAGGATTTGCTTAGTACGGAGTACTCAAATGGCGTGATTTGCAGGCTATTGCGTTAATCCAGAGATTTACCTAATGCACATCCAAAAGATAGCAGCTGCAGGTTCTTCTATTTAAAAAAAAAAAAATTGAATAGACACCAAAATAATTTCATTTTAATATAATTAACTAAAATAATATTATTTTAAAAGTTTAATTTAAATTAATTTGAAAATTTTAAATTAAGTGAATATTTCAAACTCAAATTCAACTAATTGTATGAGATTAAGAAAGAAAAATTAAGGAAAAAAGAGTTTCCAAATCTAAATTTCACATTAACATTCAACAATAAGAAAATTCACATTGATTGTATCAAATAAACTCTGACTATAACCATCTGTTAATATTGTAATTAAATCTTGCTGGAGTAAGTAGATAAGTTAAGGGGCAATGGTTAAAACTTTCAACCGTTCCGTAAAAATCTTGAACTATTTAATTTTTAACTTTTTGGTATAATATACTTTAACTTGTTGTTAAAAACTGATCAATTTATTAATTAATCAGTTAATTTTTGTAAATTAATAAGTTTTTATAAATTATAATAAATCAACTAACGTTCATTTAACAACTTCTTTTTTAATTGAACTTCAAATTTGTTGATAAATAAGGACAATATCTTTGACAATATCTTTTAATCATATTTTAAATTATTTAATTTTATGTAATCTTTAGTCAAATTTATGATGGTCTAATATCAATTAAATCTTTTAAACATTAAACTTTTTGTCTTATCGATATTACTTCCAGTCCAGTCCAGTTGTTAAAACATTAGTTAGAGGCATTGAAATAGGTTAAGTTCAAAGCTAAAAAGCTAAAAAGCTAAAATCAGTTGAGTGTTAAGAAGTGATCTATGTACAAACTTTAGGAGTTAAATGAGTATTGCCTAACTTGGCATTCTAGGCTGCAAAATGGGGCTCACAAACTCAGGGCCTGGACCCATGCAAAAGTCCATTCCCAGTGATTGAAGATTCAATGATCTTAATTTCCTTGTTTATAATTTAGTATGTTTAAATATTTTATTAAGAAAATAAATTTTATTAATTTTAAAAAATTAAACTATGATCCCAATCTAAATTTATTTTTTAAATTTAATTATTAATGTTCACTTGTTGAATCTTAATTAATATTTTTATTTATTTACTTATAATAATACATGAATAGAATATATTTTAATAGAAGATTAATTGCACATTAACTTAAATTTTAAAAATTATCATTAATAACTTAACATTTAAGTGATAACATAAATTTAGAAGATGTTTTAACATAAATTTAAAAAAGTCAAAGTCAACTATAAGACTCCGAAATTTTGAAGAAGTTCATAATTTACGTAGCCTTCTTTTTATATTTTTACAAAGACGCCAATTTCCGACAACATCTTATTATAAGATATATCAATAAAAATAATTATATTCAATTAATGTCAAAAAAAATAGGAATAACAATTAAGGTTGACAAAAAGTTTAATAGAATTTTGAATTAAATTAGGATGAAAATAATTTTATTTAAATTAATTATTAAACTTGGAGAATTTAACATAAACTTAATCTCAATCTATCTAAATTTAGCTCGAACATTTTGAACTCATTCTGAAGATTGTGAGCAGTGACAAGAACAAGGTGTTAACGGGGGGCTGATTCCAACATTAGTTGGGCTGACTAATGAGTTGTTAGACCAAACCCAGTTCATGTTCATTGTACTCTGTTATCCCTTTGTCGCGTTGAACCCGAGGCAAGCGTGGGGAGAGACATAGAGAGAGGAGAGGTTGTGTATGAACTTCTAATTCGGCATAAAGCAGCAAAATGAGCTTTCTTTTTGGGAAGAGAAAAACTCCTGCAGGTGATGTTAAAGTTGGGATCTTTTTCTTTTTATTTCAATGTTTGATTGATTAGTTCTTTGAAGATGGATGAAACTGAATCTGCAGAGAGAAAAGCGGGATTAAGTTGAAAAGGTTTGCTGTGGTTACATTGTGCAAGACCTGTAAATCTTGATTTATGATAAGAAAGATTGGAATTTGATTCAGTGAAGTTTGGTTTTACTGAAATTTTAGTTCTGGGCTGTTTATTTAATTATTTTTGTTGAAATTTAACTTTTATGTTGGGGTTGCAGAGTTATTGAGGGAAAACAAGAGGATGATAGACAAGTCAATAAGGGAAATAGAAAGGGAAAGGCAAGGCCTTCAATCCCAAGAAAAGAAGCTTATTGTTGAGATCAAGAAAAATGCCAAGCAAGGCCAGATGGTATAATTCTTTTCCTTCATTAACATATTGACAATGATGTTTAACATAAAGCAGAATGGAGTTAAAAGATTCCATAAAGCCGAGTCTTTGACTTGTTTTTGATCAAGGCTTAGTTGAATTAAATTGAGTGAAATGAATCGATTTATCAATTATAGTAATGCTTGTTTTGCTTATTAATGGCGGTGATGATGGCTATTGGTATTTCATTCTTGTTTTAAGCTCTGTGGAGAAATTTGGCATGATAGTTGCCTGATGGGAACTTAGAGGTGGTAAAATTTGCCTACTGAAAGAAATCTGAAATGCAACTCATCTTTTCCCTTGTTTCTTGGTTAAATATTCAATCTGAAAATTGTTCGTAATGGACTACTGAGGGCAACCGGAAACTATGTGGGAGTCTAAGGAAATTTGTGGTGGACTAAACTGACTCTATTGCAATGCCTGAGTTCAGTATGGATTCAATGCTGTGAGTTGCTGCGCATTTAATCATGTTACTGCTTACACTTGTAAGATTGGTCCACCGTGGCTCTGAGCTATATTTTTCCTTATGTAAATAAAAATTCTGAATTTCTTACATGTTAACTTGTTTCTTTTTCCTGATTCCTAGCTTATTTAGCTAAAGGACTTGTTTGTTGTGCTTGGTTCCTCTTCTTTCAGGGAGCTGTGAGAGTAATGGCAAAAGACCTTATCAGAACACGACATCAGATTGAGAAGTTCTACAAGCTTAAATCACAACTTCAGGGCGTGTCTTTAAGAATTCAGGTAACATGAGATTGGTTTAAGTTATGATGCTTTTTTTTTCTTTTTTTTTCGTGTGTGTATGTGTGCCACTTGATGTTTAAGATGAGATTACTTTTTCAGACATTGAAATCAACACAGGCAATGGGGGAGGCCATGAAAGGTGTCACAAAAGCTATGGGTAAGATGAACAGGCAGATGAACTTGCCCTCACTGCAGAGGATAATGCAAGAGTTTGAAAGACAGAACGAAAGGATGGAAATGGTTAGTGAGGTGATGGGGGATGACATTGATGATGCTTTGGAAGGGGATGAAGAGGAGGTTGAAACTGAAGAGCTTGTGAATCAGGTGCTTGATGAGATTGGAATCAATATCAATAATGAGGTACACCTCATCTATCTGAGTTCTAGCAATGAACAAAACTAGCTTTATTGCAATAATAAGTCGTATTTAGAGGGGAAAACAGTTGGCAATCAAGAACTTGTTTGATATTTTCTTTTGTTTTTCAGCTCGTAAATGCTCCATCAGCTTCTGTCTCTGCACCAGCTGCAACGAACAAGATTGCGCAAGCTGAATCAACTGGGAGTCATGAAGAAAATGGATTAGATGATGACTTACAGGCGAGAATGGATAATCTAAGAAGGATGTGACTTTGATTGTAGATAGAATTGAAGCTTATGTTGGGATACATGAAATATGGAGTAATGTAACATTAGACTCGGATGCATTGTTAAATTGACGTAACAGCAAACCAGTGAGAACTTTTGATTTTGTGAATATATACAGTTACATTAGTGATCAAAAGATTTTGGGTTCAAAGAGAAAAAAGGGCTACGCTTTTTACGGGAAGTTGAGGTTAATAGTTAATCATTTGCTTTCAAGAAATGAGTTTTAGAGATGGAAGAGCATTTGAATCTTTTGCTTAGCCTGTCTGGCAGTTTCTTCTGCATCGTCTTGCGCTTTCTTAAACTTCAGCTGTGGTAGATATCTTATCCCCTGCAGATTCATTAGTCTTGAAAAAATGAGATCAAGAAAGTGATTACATGCTACTGCCGTAAGGGTATACAGAGAAAAGCCAACGTCAATTGTTCCAAACACAACAAGAGCATCAGGGTTGATGAACATGATTGCTCTCGAATAAAAAATTTGAAAGGGGAAATCCCTTGATGCTTCAACTTCAGATGTTGAATGAGGTTTATATTGATGGTTAAGAGAAAGTTCAGTTTTTTGGTTCATTTTTGCTAGTCTTTTTTGTTTGAAGCATCTCTAGCCGTTACATTCATCAGTTAGTGTGTCTGGTACAACAGATTCATAGCATTACCACTCTCTGATTCCGGTACCCTTTGGAGCAAACTGGGGAACCAAGAAACCAAGAGCAGATACTATCATTCCAACAACTTTCTGATGCAAATTCTTGGACACATTGGGATGGAAATCAACAATGAGAAACAACCTTCTGCAGAAAAGAAAGTATGACTAGCACATGGTTTGATACTCGTGAAATGTTATTTTTAAGACCAGTGTAAACGGTTTAGTCTAACTGCATCGTTCCTAAAATATCTTTCTGTTCACGTGTAGGTGTTCCATTTTCGTGCTTTTTTATGTACGGCCTAGGCTGTTCTTTGCCATTAAAGTTTTCCTCTAAAACATGCAACAAAAGAGAACCAATGACGTCCTACAGCCATTTCCTGCGTTATAAATCGCTTGAAGCAGTTGGAATTGTGGAGTAATGTTCTGGGATGGAGTATCTGAGTTTGACAGAACTTTCAGAAGAAACATGAAGATTATAAAACATGGCTAATCAATATTTCTGTAAAGAACCTTCAGGGGAATATCAACAAACTGACATCATTCCTGAATGCATAAGTTGTATGCCAAGACCTCGTAATTGCATCGATGTGACGCTTGCAGACATCAACTTTTGCTATGTTATTGTCATGTATGGACATCAAACTTGCAAAGTCTCATTTTTTCTCCTGCTTCAACTAGAATGCAGTAAGATTGTTTGTTTTAGGCTAATGATTAGAAATATCAATGTTAGCTAAAACTGTAGTGGCTCCTTAAAAGTTTTCTGCAACAGAGTGCTCATTTCATTTGTTGCATCCTTCATGGTCGTTGAAGCATCTATAGCGGAGGAGCAGGTATAAACCGAATACTTCAATGGGTGAGTTAAGAGGTGATGAAAGATATGAGATAGGCTTTGCGTGACAAGTCTTTTGTAAAATGGTGTTAACATGATGTTCCCATCCCTGTACCATGTTACAAGAGAGTTTAGAAGAGCAGCAGGGCGAAGGACGGGACAAGTAGCGACGATGAGCGAGCAAGGAAATAACGATTCGACATCATTTGGATTAGTCACGGAATCCATAGTTAAACATGTGTTCATGCAACGGCTAGTATAGTCGTTATTAAAACGGTGTAATGAACTTGGAAAGGTTAATTTTAGCATACTGGCAGTGGCTATCTGGAAAGACCTTCAACTTTTATTCTTGCTGAAAGAGTTGGCCCTCTAGGTTTGGAAAAGTTATAGCCAATAAATCTATAATTATGATCACAAGATTGTATCAGTCTTGAATCACAGTTGCAAGGTAAGTTCAAAAATAATAAACAAGACCCCAAGAATACTTCTCATAAGCATTGCCCAAAGTACAAAAGACATATCTAACCCGATAAGCTGCAACTATGGCCACCTACACCGGATATGCATTCCACGAAGCACAAGAAAATGTCAAAAATGAGTCCCTCAGTTGATGATGTTATGTCTTGAGGGGAGCTTTCTTCTCTCTATCAGATATCCGAGCAGGAGTAGTGGAATGTGACTTAAAACGACCTCTACCTCCTCCATCTTCCTTTTCCTGCAACGGTACAAAGCAACATGCTTTCTTATGTTTAGACTAAGAGATTCAACAAAAGGAAAACAAAAAAGAACGAAAATTCTGTGCATGCTGAAGTCTACAGAGATGCTTCCATGAATATTTTGGATGAATATTACAACAGATGGAATCTCAGGTTAGTGGGCCACTAGGGATGACAGCAAGTTGCAGAGGAATAGCAATGAGGGAAAAGGGAAGACAGAAGGAAAAATAAAGTAAGAAGATTGAAGACATTGAGGATAAAGATAAAAACTTAAGTTTCGACACTAGTCTCAAAGACGAACACTTGACATAGTTATGGTAGACATGTTTTAGGTACCCACTTTCTTCTTAACAATCTGAACTACATCTTCGTCCTGAAGCACATGAGCAAGGCCACAGTGTTGGGGGTAATGCCGTGCACTTCTGCCCCATACTAGCACGTATTTCACATCCTTCACCAAGCTTCTGTGTATGTGATTACAAAAATCTTCCACCGTGCAGCCACCCCTATCCTATTAAAGACAATCAAAATTAATTTTAAAGGACAATGAAGCCACTGAACCCGAAAAAGAAAACCATGCATTTTAAATGATGCAGAGATAAGTTAAAGAGTAGATTATGCTTAACATACAGTTGAAAGAACAACAGGTTCGCTAAAATCAGGTTGCTGGCCTTGTGGTTTTGTGTAGACTCTCACAAGCCCCATTTCTTCCCACATTTTTGAGAGTAGTCTGTCCAAGTTGAGCTGTTTTAAGGGGAAAAAAAGAGGTATAGTTTTCAATCAATATACACACAAAAATTTTCAGGATAACTACACAACAATATTAATCCTTTGCATGCAAAGCTAAAAACAATAAATAAATGATTACTTTCAACTCGTCCAATCTATCTTATCCTAAAAAGAGGAATTGGAGATGGCCTCATAATGGAAATTAGATGAGCAGAACTTGCCTTTAAATTGCAGCTAATGACAACAGAGTTTGGTTGACGAGCTAACTTGTCTACATCATCGATACCAACAACATCTATCTTGTTATAAACATATACGCATTTCATATATTTACGATTACCCTCAATGACATCTATAAGATCATCCACTGTAGCGTCTTCACGAAATAGAACCTACAAAAAATTCATCAGCAAAAAGCAATAGTAGAACAGATATTCAGAGAACCATGATTTGATTGGGAATGGTTAAACTCATAATTTGACGCCAACTTAGCAAAATATTATGCATACCAATATCAGCAGTTGAATTAAGAATTACAGAACAAATAAACTTTCAGATAAGAATTTCATGACTTGTGATTCTCCTGTACTATTGACAGAATAAAAACATGAGGATAATCCATTGAGCAAGATAGAAACTACCTCTGCATTATGAATCTTATATTCATGCAAAATCTGGTAACAAAGCTTCTCATCAACATGAGTTAAAGGGAGGGTGCTGTTGAAAGAAATGCCCCCAGTTTTCTTTTTCTTGAAATAAATCTGCCAAAAAGGACAAAGCCAAAATCAAATAATAATAGAAAAGAAATGAATAAATCTTGAGAAACACTGACTAAACCCTCATTTCTCTATCTATTCATTTATGTTGGTGGGGTTTAGCATGGACCAAAGCACTAATTTTCTTTTCTATTATGCACTGCAAAGAAATGGAAAACAAGAGCAATACTTAGTGGCATGCAGACCAAAGGATGCACAAAGAAACTTTCTTGAAAGCCTAACACAGCAAAATAGTGGCTGGCTGAACGTCTACAAAATAAACAATTGAACCTATTATAATTAGCTACTGGAAATTTTCTCTATCTATGATAGACAAGCTTACTTGAGGTGGCCTCTTATTCAACCGCAAACCCACAGCTTCAAGTTCTCTCGTCAGTATTTGCCGATGACCCTCACTCTGCAACAGTGTTTGAACATGTTACACAGATCCTCTCCAGTGATGGTGAATGATTTTTTAGAAAATAAAACACTAGGAACTTAAAAGGGGGAAAAATGTTACAAATGAATCATGCAATGGAGAAAGATGCAAGATGGAATGTCTAGGAAAAAAACAAGGTCAGATTTTTGTTCTCCACCTAAATGTCATAAAATCAGAAAGAAAATGATCGGTCAAAAAAATTTTGATTTTTTTATTGAATAAGAACGAAGGACAACAGAAAGGAAGAGGAAGAAAGATTAAAAGGGAACATTCCTAAAAATATTGAACTTTTGTACAGGACAGTGAAGAGGAACTACAAGGATCGACACATTTTGGAAGAGCTACAAAAAGCATGTTGCATCAAAATGATTTTACAAGTTTATTCTCAGACAGATGCTTTTCTGCTTTTAACTTGTACAACTAGAGCATAACATTAAGGTGAGACTGGAGTCTAAATTTTAATTACAAGAAATGCTTTCCCAGCTAACTAGAGACAGATATATTCCATCCCTTGGGTAATTTAGATGTCAGTTAAAGTGAAAACCATAGATTCCATAAGCAGTTGGTAAGGTTGGCTAAAACATCATATAAGTGCAGAAAACTTACTTTTGAGGCATCAAGAACCATCAACACTATGTCCGAAGATTTGGAAACTGCAATAACCTGGTATAAAAATCACACCAGTGTTTTGTGATTCAACAATTCCCAATAACAAGATGAGGTCATGGAACCATATGCAACTAGTAGGATTTCAACATCAATGAGGTACTCATCATAATCTCAAACAACAAGATAATAAAAAAAAGGACATAAATAAAGGGGCAGTAGAAAGTACCTGTCTCCCACGTCCCTTACCTTCAGAAGCACCTTCAATAATTCCAGGAAGATCAAGCAGCTGAATCTTAGTGTCATTGTAATTTATAATCCCAGGAATACATGTAAGTGTTGTAAATTCATATGATGCAGCTTCTGAATGTGTTCCCGTTAACATTGTTAAGAGGGTTGACTTCCCCACACTACAACAAGAATGAGAATATGATTTTACTTTTTCCTATGATCATTCACACAAGCACTTGCTTATTGCATCTATAGCTACAACTAACAACCATTTAAAAGTCATTACGTCATTAAGGAGGTAAAGAGACAACTGATTCCTGATCAACTATTGTGAGGTATGCTGGATCTTTTTCTATCGTACATCCATGTAACTGTTGGTTTTATTGTTGGAATGCACACATACGATTACAAACATAAGCAAAAATTTGCATATGATAAAGATGGAAGACCTTGGAAATCCTATTAGTGCAACACGTCCATGGCCATACTTTGTAACTTCAAATCCATCTCCACCTCCACTGGATCCCTAACTTGGGAAAAAAAAGAATTATGCCCATATAAATCTTAACAAGTGCGAAGAAAAAGTAAAATAAGAGAAGATAGACAAGGTGAAATTGAATATATTGCCAATGGAGAGAAACCCTTGTGAATACAAACACCACAAAAACATGTAAAGAGAAAAATCCCAGAAAAGGAAAAATAAGGAACTAGATTTGGTAAAGATGAACCAACGCATACCTTTGGAGGCTCCAGCAGTTGAGTCCTTAGCTTGGCTATCTTGGCCTTGAGCTGACCAAGATGGTACTCTGCATAAAAACTTTGGAATTAAATAAACTTCACAAAAGCAACATATCTAATAACATTATCAATCAAGAAATAAAGATAAAGGGAAACAAATCATCTATGCACATATATAATGGTGCATTATAGATATAATACCTGTGGCTTTATTTTTCTGGTTTTAGGCCATCTCGACCTCAATTTCTTTAATCTTCTTAATAGTCCCCATATTTTCTCCAGCTCACTAAAACCATTAAAAGAAAAAATAGATAGAAAGATTCAGTCTTTAACAGTAATCAACATGCCTTTTTCATTGTCAACTAAAACAGATGCAAGTTGACATTGTTAAGAGGACATAGAAACTTAGTAAAATTAGATTGAAGCATAAGAAACTTGGTTAGAAAAGTACCTTGATAGAAGCATTTCAGCAACTAATGACCTCAGAGTCCTAATAATAACACAAGTCGTTTACCAAAAACATAACGCAAAAGGAAATTCCACAGTAGTAAGATAAAATGAATACCTAACGCGAACTACTAAATACACTTGAGGAGGATATGTTCCCCAATACAAGCTTCCTTTATGTTGTTGTTGAAATTGTAATCGTCAACAAATTTTTGAAAGAAAAAGCAAGAATCGAATAATAATAACAATTAAAAGAAAATAAATAAGATCGTTAAATTGAGAATCGTCACCTGAGGAGAAGGAGAAAAACCGAAAGGAGACAGAAAGAGCTTTATGAGTTCATAAAGGTAGAACATTCGAAAGTGTCAGTTTAAGAGTAAAGGGCTCTGTGAGTGCATAAAGATAGAGCATTTGAAAGTCCTAATTTAAGAGTAAAGGGCTCAGTAAGTGCATAAAGGTAGAACATTCAAGAGTTTCGGTTCAAGAGTATCTAGTTGAGTAATTTAATACCTTATTACTGATTACCAAAGCAAAAATATGTCTCATGAGAGGCTTTTATATTAGTTTAAGAGTAACTAGTTTGAGTATTTTAATACCATAAGCAAAAATATGTCTCACGGGTGTGACTTAAGATGTCACACCTGTGAGAGGCATTTATATTAAAATTTTCCACTTTAATTTTCTACTTTCCTTATTTACAATAATCAACTTCTTATAACTTTGTTTTTATCTTTTGTAGAATTGACTTACACTTGTATATATATACTGTAATACATATTACTTATTTCTTAGCTCAACAAAACAGAGACCCAAAAGACGATCATAAATTTAAAAATATGTATCATAGGTGTGACCTAAGATGTCACGCCCGTGACTATATATTAAGTTCGTGCTTAGTGGATGGTAAGTCAACCTAAAACGTGGTCATAATCTAGGAAGAGAAGGCATGACATGCATGAGTCACGGTTGTGACCATTTAAGTCACAGGCATGATAGATATAGGGATAAGTCATCCTAAAACGTGGTCGTAATCTAAAAAGAGAAGGCATGACATGCATGAGTCATGGTTGTGACCATTTAAGTCACAGGCGTAACAGATATAGGGAAGAATACAGGCGGTTGATCAAATAGACGGTGGGATGGAATTTCGTGGTCATCCACCCCATTCGTCCTTAGGATATATATACTTAATGGCATGCAAAGCAATGGTTTGATTTGTCACCAAACCCACTGTGTAGCTTCCAAAAGATAAATGCTTCGCTGTCCTCGACAAGAAAATTAGGCCTGATGTTGATGCCAACTTCCTAGAATCGACCACAAGCCTAGGCTATCTATGATCTAGGTTTGTATTAATTTTTTTAACTTAAGTCTAAACTTAATTGTTTTAATTAATTAATTTTTATTGTTAAAATAAAAAAATTTGTATTTATTTTTAATAAAAATGATATTATTTTATCTAAACAAATTTTAGTCAAAATTTTTATATCCATATTTATATAATTTCTCTAAACAATTTCTTTAAATTTTGTCAACTGTTTTGGTTACTTATTCAATTCAAATGATTAATAATTAACCTTTTAACAAGTCTTAAGGTGTGCTTGGTTCACTCGGGAGAATAGTAACATGAATTATAATAAATATAGTAAAAAATGAAAATAAATATGGCTTCCATTCCTCACTATATTGTAGGTATGAAGTATTACCCCAAAAGGGACATAAAAATATTGTTCATCTAATCATAATATATTACCAACCATCTTTTTTCATTTCTTACTCATTTCTTTCTTTCCATATCAACTAATTAAGCACCCACTTAGCTTATCATTTGAGTCACCTCTAAAAAGCATTACATGCTGCCTCTATACCTAAGAGAATGGTCAAACATTAAGCATGCTTAAGATTTTGAAATTCCATATATTAACACCAAAATTAATCAAAGCATAGCCTCCATTAGTGATGAATTTAAGTTTTATAGTGTCTTCTTGCCCTTCTTATTTCAATACGGTCTTATCTATCATACTTTTACATCATTTACATCTTTGTCACTATCTTTAACATCTTATTTTTCCTTACAGATATGAGAATTTGTTGTAGTCTAAACAAAGCAATACAAATTAAATTTTATCTGAACCAAATTATAGGCAAGCGTACCTCATCGACAAGTAATATAAAACGGTAAGAATCGGACATCGTACCCAAGGGATTCCAAAATGCAAGACAATTAAATTAAACGATGCAAAATTACTCAGACGATCAAGAATTGATTAATTTGAAAATGAAATAAAATACGCAAATTAAGGAAATATGCACGATGCAAGGTAAGAACTAAATGCGACTAGACTTAATCAAATGACAAATTTTGGCTAAGGTATCGGATTTCAATTGGATTAGGCACTAAAACTTGTAACGGTGGATTGATTTTAGGAGTTACTTCACTTAAACAAGTTGAACCCAATATTCATAGGAATTCCTTTCTCTTTTAAATCCAAGTTACCTATTAGGTTCATAGATAATTCAAAATTAAAAAATTCAAAGTGAGAAGCCTAAAATTAAGTTCGTTAATCCTAGGTATCTTCACACAAGATTCTAAGGTTGGTCTACACTTAGTCTCAAGTATGTTGCTTGATTGATTTTCTGATAAATTAAATCCCAATGGTTATGGCATTCAATCATCTAAGGCCTTAATCTAGTTGATCAATCTAAATTAGGCTAAATATGCATTCAATCAAGCAAATAAAATAATACCACAAAAACTGTCCTAATCCAATATCAATCCTAACCTCAACCAAAGAAAACTTACCTACACATATTCATCAATGTAACATAAATCATGGTCATAATATATATTTGCATTGATTAAATCCATAAAAATTAAAACAAATAAGGAATAAAAACAAATCAAGAACACCCAATATATAGTCTTCGAGAGATGGATGTTGTTGTCCAAGAAGTCTCTTCTCACGCTACTTCTTACACTACTCTTCTCATGGTCCTTTGTTCACGCTACTGTAGCTGACTGATGGGATTAATAAAACCTGATGGTCTTCTTGTTATCCACGTTTCCTCTGCAGTCGCCAAGCGTCTATCTTTGCAGCTAACCAACCTTCTATTTTTTTCTCTAGCCACCAGCCTCTTTATCACGCTGCTCTCCTTATTACTGTAGTCGATGTGACCATTTAATTGGGGGGTTTTTGTCTAACCCCACTGTTTACGCACACCTCATGGCTAAAAACATTTTCTTCATAGCTTGCTACCACCCTCTTTTGTTCTCTTTCTTTCACGCTATTCTTCTCTTTTTCACGTAGCCGCCACTTCTTTCTTTCAATTCCCTCATGTTTTTCCCACAGTCGCCAGCCTTCCTTTCCAACCCTCACATTTCTTTTTTATTTATTGATGTCAAGTCAGGGTTTTTTTTGGTCCCTTTCTTTCTATTTTTGCACACAACTCTTGATTCCTTCCTCTGGAGTAATTATAATTTTGGAGTCTTAAACATCTCTAGTCCATTGCATTTTTACCTCTGCTGCAACGTTTTTTATTTCATCTTTGTACTTTGCGGCTTGGCCTTATGTTTACTAGATAAGTGCTGTTGTTTATTCTCCTGGTTGTTGTTCCTTATTATGCCCAACTGTTGCTTGCTTTAAGAAGCTTTTCTTGCTTTATGTTTTTAAATGTTCCAAATCCAATATGTGCTTAAAATTAAAACAAATAACTCTTAATTAGTGCAATTTAAACGTTAAATGGACAAAAGTTTAGCAAATTATGTATTCAAAATTAATATAAAATGCCCATTAACAACACCCCCACACTTGAATTGTTGCTTGCCCTTAAGCAACTTAGTTCACAACCAATATATTCTGTCATTTCATTTTTGAGGAAAATCAAGTGTTTACAATCCCTTAAACTTCGACAACTCAAGTATGAAGCTACTATATATATCATAATCTTTTCATCAATGCACATAAACAAAATCAAAGTTAGATATCCTTGATCAAAAGCAATTATAAAATTAAAATGGACCTTCCTCATAATATTCACTCATGTCACTCAAGTGTATAAAGGTTATGTTTCACTTAAAGATTCTTTTAAGAAATTACACCACCATAAGCTTGCAAATTCACCCATTTTTTACTACATAGAGTACATGCCATCATGGATCAAAAGGGCTTTTACTAAAGGTTGTAATGGGGCTTAGGTTAAGGTAAGGTAAAAAGGGAAAAGGCTACTCACAAGCATTCACAAAGAACTAAGTAATGTGGGACAATCAAAAAGAAATTCTGAGATGTGCAAACAGAAACACGGGACTACAACTATTCATCAATATCTAATGCTACTGTTTGATCTTTTTTTCTTTTTTTCATTCTTTTTTTAAACATTAAACATAAAAGAAGATAGTAGTAGCACAAATCAACAACAACTGAGTAGATGTACCTCTAAAACATCCCAGAATAGCATGTAAAACAAAAATCCCTAAATTAAGGACATCAAATACTTAGTACTTCATTCAATTTGTGAAAGGGTCATGCTAAAAGGTTTTCAGGTTTCAATGCAGTGTGATTAATACAAAAACAAACAAGGTTAAAGGCTCAAAATGGGGTAGCAAGGGAAAAAATGACTTAAAAACAAAAAGGCCTTTATCATGTCCATAAGGCATGCAACTAGCAGTATCAAACAGGTTCAGAGAAAGTTTTGAAGGTAATCTACATAGAGAAGCATCACTTACAACAAAGAAAATAAATCATTATGAGATGCAATCATATAGCTCAAGGCCTCACTTGTGCTTAAATGAAAGTCCATCAAAACTCCACACATTGCTTCATCACTCAAACATCAGTTATTGACTAAGTTTATGCAATTAACTACTTCAATCAATTCACATGGTTCACTATCCTCTCGAGCTGCCTAATCTAAATTCACGCAAACAACTCAATTATCCTTCCAACTACTTTGACAGAATGGTATGGTTAAACGGAACCCAAGTTAGCTACCAAAAATGTTGCAACCTTTCAAATGTGTATCTCTCAACATCAACATCAATGTCATAAGCATCAGCATGCACAAAATCTCAATCCCCCCCCACTTAATACAAACATTGTCCCTAATGTTCAAGTAGTTATCAATCAAACACAAAGAGGGAAAAGAGGAAGAAGAAATTTCCCTGAAAAAGGATCAAGGCCAAGAACTCGAAGCCACCAACCATGCAAACCTTAAAGAAAACTTAAAACAACTCAAAGAAAGGCATTAAACTAGAAAGAAACACAAAGGAAACAATGAGAAAAGAAGAAGAAAAAAAACTACAGTCCTACTGAAAGGCATGCACTACGATCAATGAGGAGAAAGCAAAGTGTCATAAAGAGACAATCGTTCCTCAGAATTATCCACAAACCTGGGTGTATACAATTTAACTCGTTGTCCATTTACCTTGAAGGGGTTTTCATTTTCCATACCACCTTGACTTAAGCTTCCTTAGAAATAACCGAAAACGGGAATTATAGATCAATACCTAGTCACCTACTTTAAAGTCTCAGTGGAGGATCTTCTTGTCATATCACTTCTTCACACGCTCTTTATATAACTTCGAATTGTTATAAGCATCCAAACGTAACTCTTCAAGGTCGTAAAGCTACATAAGTCTCTTATCACCTACAGAAGACAAATCAAAGTTAAGAAATTTGGTGGCCTAGTATGCACGATGCTATAACTCAACTAGAAGATCACAAGACTTGTTATACACTATCCTAAATGGTGACATGCCTATAGGTGTCTTAAATGCGGTCCTATATGCCTAAAGTGCATCATTTAGCTTTAAAGACTAGTCCCGCCTAGAAGCATTAACAGTTTTCTCTAATATTTTCTTCAATTCCCTGTTTGAGACTTCAACTTGCCCATTAGTTTGGGGGTGGTATGGAGTAGCAACCTTATGGGTCACCCCATACTTAGCTAATAATGAATCAAAACGTTTGTTGCAAAAATGCGACCCCCCATCATTAATGATAGTCCTAGTTGTGCCAAAATGTGTAAAGATATTCATCTTTAAAAACTTAACAACACCTCTAGCCTTAATTGTGGGCAATGCCTCTACTTCCATCCACTTACGAACATAATCAATAGCAACCAATATATATTGATTGGAGAAAGACTTAGGGAATAGTCCCATGAAGTCTATGCCCTAAACATCAAAAACCTCACAAATAAGAATGTTAGTCAATGGCTTGTCATGTCTCCTACTAATGTCCCCGACCCTTTGGCACCGATCACAATCTTTGGCAAATGTAAATGCATCTCTAAATAAGGTAGGCCAATAGAGAACACACTCTAAAACTTTATGAGCTGTCCTAGATGCACCATAATGTCCCCCAACCTCTCTAGAATGACAATGATATAACACAGAGGACATTTCCTCTTCAGGAATGCAGCTCCTGACAATACCATCCACACAAATCTTGTAAAGCAAAGGATCATCCCAAAGATAGTATCTTACCTCAGAATTTTTTTTTATTTTGAGCATAAGAAAGATCAGGGGGATAGATATTACCAGCAAGGTAGTTTACATAGTCTGCAAAACAAGGAGTGACCGTCATAACCATCAGATGCTCATTAGGAAAAGTCTCCTGAATGTCTTTTTTTGTTGCTCTCTCTGTGGCAGCTTCATCTAACCTTGATAAGTGATCAGCTACAAAATTCTCAGCTCCCTTCTTATCCCTCAGCCCAATGTCAAATTCCTGCAAAAGTAACATCCAACGAATTAGTCTTGGTTTAGCGTCAGGTTTTGTCATCAAGTATTTCAAAGCTGTATGGTCAGTATACACAATCACTTTAGACAAAACCAAATATGAGCGAAACTTGTCAAAAGCAAACACAACCGCCAACA
>JAOTAY010000005.1:4327345-4368185 GCA_025629805.1 Erythroxylum baracoense
TTACCCACAACTAGGACTGAACAGTTTTAAAACAAAACAAGGTCATTTCAGACATTTCATGTGCAAAGCAAGTAGTCGATCATATTCACAATCAAATAGTACTTCCAATGATATAAACATGCATCAAACGCCTCGGTATGTTCAGTACAGTCATATTTCTAACTTAAATTCTTCAATCAATCCATTTCAGAAAGTCCTAATTTTTGGTGGAGATGAAGATTAATGTCTTAAGAGTCTATTGGTTCAATTCCCATGTCAATGGGATGTCAGGAGAAGAAGTTATAACCAAAAGAATGAAGGATGTTCAAAATTGTCAAATAGCATCGTGCCCTACCTTTTATTCCAACTTCTACCAGCTCTTCCCAAAACAGACCTTCGAGTCAATATTTCATGGTCATTTTGACAAGGAATATGAAGGATTTAGGCAAAAAATTCTTTTAAAAATTGTTCCTTTATGCCTTAAGTTTCTCATGACACAAAAATCATGCAGTTTCGTTTAGTATTTTGCAAGTTATATCCAAAATACATTATACTATTCCCAAACAATGACATAATCCTAATTTCAACTTTAGGCCAAATTTCATCATCTTTTGGGACAGAAAAAAATTACATTAATTAATGAAAGTTGTAGGAATATGAGTGTAGTTTAATAAAAAATAAAAATCACCCCATTTGGATATCTACAATTCAAGTTATAGCCTAAAAACGGACGACTATTCAGTGAAATCTGTCCAGTGAAACCATTACAAGCCATTCACATCTTACACTATCAACACTCTTACTCCAAACTTTATCCTTTTTACCACAATTCCACCTTATTCATGCCTCAATTACACATCCATTTCATGTCTGGAACTCAATGCATCAACAAATCAATACACATTTTATCAAATCAAGCATCAAATACTTCATCGGATAACATGCAATCAAGATTAGTATTCCCATACCTTCTTTGACATAACTTCCTCCTTTAATGATTACAAATCCAATATTAAGAAGATCAAGAGGACAGCAACATAAAACAATAGCAGGATCTAGCTTCCTTAATGTAGTAGCATGCAATTTTGTCAAGTGAAGAAGATGACCCAAAATTGCAAGCAGAAAATCCAGGAGATGTGAGTGAGAGAGGGAGTTTTGGTGGTGTGAGAAGAAGTTGAAGAAGAACTCAGCAAAACAGAACCCCCAGTAGAAAAATTTTCTTCTCTCCAATGCTAGGTGTCACCAAATGGTAACAACATGTGTCTTCTTGCATGTTCTATATTTGTCCCAATTAGGAGCTGCCATTTGTCACCAAGAATTAGTCCCCATATTAACCATCAATAAACTGTATTGATTTAAACCAAATTTGACAACGTTGTCTTTATGACAGTTGTAGCTTATCCTCTTAGCTTTCTAATGGTATAGAGTTTGTAATTTTTAGACATTGGAATCAAAAGATATGACACTTACAAGTTTGAGTGTCACACTAGTCTTGCAAAAAAAACACTACAACCTAGAGTTTTAAGTACTTTCAAGCCTTCTTATCACTAAATCTTCACCTAAACCTTATGTAAAATATCCATAACATATTTTCCGAGACCTTGGGCTCAACATTAATCCCTTAAATCTCTATGATGCCAATTTAATTCCAATTTTCCAAGTATGATTCTTTAAAAACATAATTAAGTCTTATAGAATACATTTTCAATGAAACATTCCAACTAGGGTACAATTTGGGGTCTTACATAACAATTTCATTTCACTTCCAATACATACCTCAAAGTTGTGCTAGAGTGATATTATACTTCACTTGAGAACTTACATTTTCATTTTTACTTTCCCTAATTTGTTCTTCATTTTCAACACAACTGTTAAATAATTCAGCGTTTTGTCTATACATTCTAATATAATTGTATATAACACAACAAGTGATGTTTCTTCATATTATAACTCGACATATTTTTAAGTGTAGGGAATCTTGCTTTTAGAACACCAAAACATCTTTCAATAACTTTTTTTTAATAAAGAATGCTTGTAGTTAAACAATTAATGTGGATCTTAAGATCTTCCTCTGCCTCTATAATCTCATAAATGATATCTTTCACCTCGATATAGTGAAAGAAATCCAGGCATATTAGTGTAGCCTGAATCAACTAAATAGAACTTACCTAACATACAAAGAACATAATATTAACAAAAAGATATTAAAAATGAATCATAATTACTATGTTTATTTAAAATAATATAATACCATGTGGAGGTATAGGAAATTGATTCATTGGATTTGTCATCGTTTCTAAAAAAAACTTTAAAGTCATTTGCCTTACCTTCCCATCCAGCCATTATATATGTAAAACGCATATCAAATGAGCAATAACACATAATATTTTGGGTTGGATTAATTCTTTTACCCCTGTATGGTATTTGTTCATTGGTTAGAACACTTGCATCAATATGTGTACAATCTATTTTTCTATACAATCCTAAAATTAAAATATACATTAAAATATTTATTAATCATAAGGACATAATTAAAATAGTAACTAAATATATGAATGTACTAGAAAATATGGAAAGAATTTTGAATTATGTTGAATCTCAAATAGTAACTAAATATATGAATGTACTAGAAAATATGGAAAGAATTTTGAATTATGTTGAATCTTATAAGGTGTATTAGTAAAAGATAGTGGAGTAATGACTTTTTTTGCAAGTCGATTAACTGCACATAAGACTTTAAGAAAGTAATTCAAAATTGTCCAGGTCGAATGTTGAAAGTGTTCTATATTGACTCTAGTTTTCTTACTATGCCCTATAGTCATCAAGAAAATTGCTATTTGTTCCTCCATAGTCAAATGACTTATTGCCTTTAAGCTTCCTAAACTCTTCAACTCATCACATAAGCTCATGAAAATTATCTTTCTCATTCCATAAATCTTTTTAGGATTTTTATTCAAAAGTTCTAATATCTAATCATGACCTAGTAGAGCAGAAGTTCTACCTAATTGCTTTTGTAAATGAAATATTTGTTCTCTCCTCTAACTAAAGAAATAATGATTACCTTCTTACATTCATCATAAGAATTTCATTCGAAATCTAATAAGAAATATATGTATCTACAATGCCAGCATTAAATAATCAATAAAACATTCAATCAAAAGGTTTAATCAAATATAAATAAAATATTCATACAAAATATAGACTTAAGGTTAAGTTAAACATTCATACAAAACACAAACTTAAAATGTTCAAACTATAGAATAGTGCTTAATATAAAAGTGTCAAATTAATAAGAATTCGATAGGCAATAACATCAAAATATAACTAAAGCGACATAATCCAATCCAGTTTCCTTGTTTCTCTCACCTTCATAAAAATATCCCTATAAAGTGGAGAATCGTGTAAAGCCTTTATAGCTTTGCCATATTGCACACCATCAACACCCAATTCATCTAAGGAATTCAAACATTCCATTATTATGTTAGACTCTTGAGATCTATCGTCTGCGGTAGAATATGTTTCTCTCAGTTTTTTCTCAAGTAAATCATTTTTCCTTTTTGATTGTTCACCAAGTATAAGCAAAGACCTTTTCTACGATGTTAGAATGTGTCTTCTTTGCCTTCTTATTCTCAGGAGATTTCTTTCTCTTAGATGGAGAACTTATATCTTGACTCTTCTTTTTCATTATACGAGTAATCTTCATTTACATCATTTCCATATTCCTCTTTTGTACTCTTTGATGGAGACTTAGTTGATGGATGTGCATGCACACTAGTTGTAGTAATATCTCTAGAAATATGACACAAGTCTAAAAATTCCTTTTATCTTTTTTTCTTGAATTTGTGAGTCATTTTATGCACCTATAATGATGAAAAAGAAATATAAGAATAAATATTATATAATTTGATATGTTAATAAAATAAAGACATTTTTATCTTAAATAGATTTTCCTAACATTCATTTGTAGCATTAACTTCACTACTAAAAGAATAGTAACCGATTCCTATTTCTTTGAGTAAGTTCTTGAAATTCTTCAATCTAGCCCTTAATCCACTATACTTATTCTTTAATTGAATATCAATATACTCTTTATTGAATTTTTTTTGAAGCCCTGCCTTAATATTCTTCCAACCAGATTTGGAAAAGGTAGTAGCTGTTCGATTTCCCTTCTTCACTTCTTTAACCATTAAAGAGATTAAATACATCTCTATGATATCATTCCACACCCCATCTTTTTCGTTTATTTCCATACAATCATTGGAATCGTTCATATTGTTCAAACCTTCCATCACTAAATGTAATCACATATAAATGACATCAATCACAACAATTTCTACAAAGTATTAAATGATAAACATGGTTTAAAATAAAAATAAGACAACCACAACAATTTTTACAAAATATTAAATGCTAAACATGGTTCAAAATAATTATGAGACAACCATGATAGGATTTCAATTCCATTGAATTCACACTGAAAATTGATCAATTAAGGATTCCATCTGGAAATAAAGTTAACAAAAATCAGATATTTGGTGCTAAAAAAGGGTCATCTAGTGACAAAAGATTCCTTATGAGGTATGCTACCACTTTAACTTGAAGACATCCACAACATATTTGTTCTTCAATTAGGGTTAATAGTGATAATATATTAAATTTTAGTGTTTATCCTAATGGATTTTTGATAAAAATTCCTAAACTATCACTGTTCTTGAAAGTCATAACTGCCTATTATTTTGTTTTTGATGTTGATTAATTTGTGCTCTATTTTATAACTATTTCCATAATGTACTAAGTGGCATCAATTTCTTTATTTTTTGATAGGAATGTTGGCAAAACCAAGATTGGAATACAAAAGCTACTGTTGCAAGAGATTATTGCTTCTTCTGCAAATAAACGAGCAGCATCCTTTTCAAAATATGGTTTCTATAATTCATACAAATTACTTAGACCATCACATCCACCCGGCATCCCAGCAAAATCACCTAAGACTTATGTTCCTTCCATAATGAATTCTCATAATTCATCGATCTAAAACAATTTAAATGTGCCTCGCCTTCTGTAAATAATACTACAACACCTTCCACATCACCCTCAGGGTCGTGGACTATCCTTAAAACCCGAGCTAGAAAGTCTTCTAAAAAACTCATCAAATTATCATCTTTATTGGATCCATAATGGTGCCTTATTTCTTGAAATATGACAACAAAAAGTTGATCGCAGACGTGTTGAAGACTGGTGTAAAGACAGGTAGTATGCACTGGATGTCTGTGAAGACTAGTGTTCTAAGAGTATTAGGAAGAGATAAGGTTGAGACAGTGGTGAAAAGGCTAATGAGTGGTGTTGAAGAGGTGGAGAAGATGAGGAGAAGAGGATAAGAGATTGAAAAAAAGGAAAATAAAGCTATTGAAGAAGACTGTAGTTTGTATAAAGATGTTGATGAATTAAAGAATTTAGTTTCATTTATGCTACAGTAACGTGCACATGTTACTGTAGCATAGTTGAATAAGAGATAAGCAGAAGTAATCTAGTATAGTAGAAAATGTTCACATAATTCTATTTTCCATTGAACTTTGTATCCTCTTTACGTACCCACAAACCAAAAACATAACGAAACAATAAACTAAAAACACAAACAATTGGACATACAAAAATGCCGGTAAATGATAAATAGGAAAACTTGTAACTTAGAAACGTAAAAAACCAAAAATTTAGAAAAACACAAGAAAATAGTAAACCAAAAATGTAGAAAAGTGATAAACCAAGAAAACCATAAACACAAAAAATTCATACAGATGGAAACCCACTTAGTTAAAAGGCTAAGCTAATTCCGGTTTCTACACGGATAGAAAGGGACGTCAGAGATGAGTTAGGGACATAAGAGAGAAAAAAGAACAAAGAAGTAGGAGAGAAAGAAGAGATGAGTTTGGGATGTAAGAGAGAAGAGATAGAGTTTCTACACTGAAGGAAGTTTATAAGAGGAGGAAGTAGAAACAAAAATGTGTGAAAACCTGTTGCAAAATATTAGAAAAACATTTTTTCTGTTTTTAAGAATATGTTGCAGTTTTTTTATTTTTAGAAACAACATATTATAACAAAAAACATTCAAACACATATTAGCTTGTTGTTTCCTTTTTTATTAAAACTGCAACAAGAAACAGAAAAATAAAATAGAAACAAACAACCCCAAGGTAATAATTAAAGATATAAAAAATCCAAAGAGATGATATTTTATTAATAAGACACTCAAATTTAAGGAATTTGAAATCATTGTAAATATATTTGGATGATATTATAGTAACATAAAATATTTCGTATAAGAAGTATAATTTAGTAAGGTGTTTATTTATTTAATTTAACATTAAGGAATTTAAAATGTTAAAATGATTTCTAGGTATTGAGGTGACAAATTCAGAGCAAGGAATCTATATTTCACAAAAAGGATATATGGTTAACTTACTAAATAAGAACAAAAAGTTAGTGTGTCCGAAAATTGATGCACCTATTGAATTCAACTACAGATTATAAGACCTTTTAGATGATTTTATAGTGGATAAGGATTCTTTTGAGTGTTTTGGTAACAAAATTTATTTGGTGTATACTAGATAAGATATTGAATTTGTTATGATTATTTCCATCTAATTTATGTATAATCATAAGAAAAAACATTCAAGGTAACAAATAAATTTTTTAGATACTTGAAAGCTAACTAGATAGGATATTGATTAGAAAGGTGAAAATATAACTTTAGAGGCCTACACCAACTTTGATTATGTTGGTACATTACATGATATAATTTTGGGTAAGTTAATTGCTTTTTTTGAGAATATTAGATCAATTAGGATAAAATTAAATGATTCTATCATGTTTTAGGGTTTATTAAACTGGTTTTAGTTAATTTAGATGGTGAAATCATGTTTATTAGGGTTTATTAAATCTATTTTAGATTATTTAGGTGATTAAATTGTGTTTTTTTTTTGATCTTTTGAACTGATTAAGGTGATTTTTATGTTTTGATCTCGTTCTTGGGTTTGATTAACGTATTATGGTGGATTGCTTATGCTTTAATCTTTTTATTTACATATTAAGGTGATTTTTTTACATCCAATCATGTTTTTAGGTTATTTATACAATTAAACTCCATTTTCTTTAAAGAATACATATATTAAAGTGGGTTGGGTGTGATTTAGTCATGCTTTAATTTCTTACTCACTCGTGATTGTTGCATTGTAAAAGTGGATTAATTTTTTAACCATGATTAGATTAAAGTGGATTGCTCCCTCTTATTTAGATATTATGTTTGTTTTCTTATTTCAGAGTAAATGACAAAGATAACAAACATTATACATCGACATTGGGATAAGGAAGTGCCTAGAAAGAGATAAAGAAATGAAGGCACATCCAAACATCCACTCAGTCAGCCCAAACCACTATTGCCTCCACCCTTAATTTAAATATTTTGCACTTTATTACATTATAACATGCCTTTATATTTGAGATTCTAGTGACTAAATTATTTATTTAAAGCAAGTGCATAGAGTGGGAAGTGCTTGATCAGATTAGACTAGTACAAGAAGTTTGAGATTTGTTACATAAAGCTCATACTTAAGTTCCTCACCACCTTCATATTATAGAAGATATGTTTTAGTTGTAGTTTGGATAACACTATCTAGTTTTTAGGTGCTTAAAAAGAGGTAAAGTATAAGTTACACATAGTTTTCCATATATATTGGATTGTACTGTACTAAGTTTGCTGCTTCTAAGGCCTATTGTGTTATGAGATTGGGTTTTCCTATTGTTACCAACGAAAATACATATTAGCTCACTATTAGTAGCTAATGTCATTATGAGCCCACACAATCAAAAGCCTCTATTTTGTGATTCTTAATAGTAACGTATGTGTATTTTATATTAAGTCATCTATTAAGTAGGAGGGCCGATAACATTGGAGTGGTGACTAAGATGGATATATTCTATCTATATAATATGAATGAGAGAGTGCCACATCCACCTTGGCTATGCACTAGCTTAATTTTTTAGGCAACATGCATATGATGCTAAGGTTAGAGCTATTTGTATTGGCTCGTATGTTACCAAATTTGTTGGAGACTTGGAGTTATTCCAAAGATTTCTTAAGATGATGATTGTTAATAGATGATACCTATCAACATTGATATTTTGAGCGCCATGGGTATGATAAAGAGAAGATAGGGCCAATAGGGCCCCATTATGCTTTAGTTAGAGCCTAAGAGCCTAAGGCCAGTGATAGAGCTAAAGAGGATTGTCCCAATGTAGTAAATCACTGGCCCAACAGTGAAATTCGTCCACTACTACCTTTAACTAGACTTGAGCATCATGGTGACCCTTTTGCTAGTGCTAGTACACCTATCTAGCCATCCACCCCTCTGCATAGTGATCAGCTCTAGATCACTCGATTAGAAAGATATAAAGGTCAAATATTAAGGGTTCATAAAACTATTAGAGATGGACAATGGGATCTTGTAGAGTGAGTATCAAGATTGGAGGCATATGATAGATGGGTAGAGGATATTCTTGTTCATATTATTTTCATTTGAGAGGTACAATTCTACCTCTACTCATGAGTGCTAGTATAGCTCCTCCATTAACTTAATAGTCAAATGATCCTATAATAGGGGTTACAACCCTAATTAAGATAGTGGCCATAGCTATTCAGAAGCCTTATATTCCTTTAGCCTAGTAGATTAATCCACTTATTGGGACTTAATTTGAGGAGACTGATGACTAGATTTTGGACTCTTTAGCTACCATGGTGACTCAATTTGTCTATGATTCTAGAAAGAAGTGATATGCTATTTTTATCGTTTATTTACTGTTTATGTTTTATGTAACACCCCACTACCATAAATTACATATCGGAACACCCTATAGACATTCCAGTATATAATCTATAATAATGGCATGTTAGAGCAATCACATATCTAAATTAATCATGGCATCATCTATTATACAGAAAAGTTACTAAATTTTAAAACCAACTGCATTCCTCATTTCATTTCATAAAAGTCAAACTTACATTATAGCTTTACAAAACCATCCGAATATATACAATGTCAAATCCTTATACATAATACACTGCTTGAAAGAGGAATTTCATATAAATTACTAACTAATCCTTCAGTCTCAGTTGACTGACCTTTGAGCCCTTTCTTGACAAAAATATAAGAATTAGTCTTCTTGTGAAGTCTTTCTGTCTCTAATGTTCTCTCTCGGACCTGAAATATCAATGTTGCAATTTTGGTGAGTTTTGTAAGCTCAATGATGTAACCATCCTCGATAGTTCACCCAGTTCATACCACATATCAAATCATATAAGCACATAACTCACAATTTTCCATTTAACAATTTGCACCACATATCATAGAATGCACATATCCCAATCTTAGTTAAGTACATATTCACATTACAATTCAATCAGTCAATTACATTTAATAAGTGTATATGCAATGTTCATGTTACCCACTTTCAATTATTACGTATTTGTGACTGAGTGCCTAAACTATCTCATATCCATTGGGGATACCGGGCTTATTAATACTGTTCCTTACCCGTTGAAGATACATGGCTCATTGTATATATCGAGCCTTTGGTTCTATACCACATTTCAGAGCTTTAAGCTCATTTTCGGTGGCTACTCATGTCACAACTATCATTATCTGATTATTCATTCATGTATGAAATGCACCTTATTCATATTCAATCAATTATATTTTCAATCATTCCCATTTTCAATCTCATTCCCATTCAAGCACATTTTTAGTTCCATATACATATATCATCAGGCCTTAGTCCGACATTCAAAAAAGAAAAATATGTTGAGTAACACATATTTCACCGAATTCATATTCAAGGAACACTTCAATATCACATTTGATCAATTACATTTGCATTCATGTTCTTGTTCGCAATAATCATTAGACTAGGTCCAGCATGAACATTCAACTTGCGAACCATATAGTCAATCTCATTCACATACAAGTAACACTTCCAATTTTTTAATCATGCATCAAAACTCCTCGGACATTTCATGTTTGGAATTCAGTACACAATTCAGTACACATGCATCAATATCAAATTCAATTCAGTAATAAACAAAACAAGTCAAGGTGAGACCATCCTAGGTTACTCACCAATCGCTCCAGAAAGCTATTGCCTTGAAGTCCCGGCAATGTCTGGATGATGGCGCTCTAAATGCTCCTCTATATCATGCAAAACACATTTACACATATCATAATTTTTCACAATGGTATAAGTATTCATTTATGCACATCTATGTATGTAAAATCTGTCCAATGCATGTTCAATGACAATTCGGGTTATTTTTCCATCTTTCACACCACATGATCATTCATAGTTCAAAACTCAAATAACTTAATCTGTGCTTAGGGTTTACACCTCAATAATACAATTGGAGTATAATATCATAACCCCATTGATCATTTCAGATTTTTTTTCTGAAAACAAACTTTTGGGTAAACCTTTTATGAGTATTCAGAGTAGGTAAATGGAGTAATTTGGTAACACTTTCTTCTAGAAAAATGTTCCTCATTGTCTTAAGTTTCTAATGACACTAAAATCATACAATTTGATTCATTATTCTATGAGTTATACTCACAATACTACAGACAGAGTACCTTTGAAATTTTGGTTAGTGCATGATCATGCTTTCAAGTTGTACAACTCATATCTCTCATTTCCAATATCTAAAAATTATAAACTTTATATCAATTGAAAGCTAAGAGAACAACGTTTGATTCGGCCTACATCAATACAGCTTATTCAATAACAACATAACATGATTTGTGTCTCGAGTAGTACTATAGCCTAAGTCAAAACTCAATTTCATGCCAAATGTTGAAATTCTTAGAGACAGAATTAAAAGTCTACTTCTTCAAGAAAGTTGTAGCCATAAGTCTCTAATTTAATCAGAATCAAGAATGAACTCATTTTAAAATTTACAAATCAAGATATAATCAGAAAACCGAAGCATGTTATATGAAAATATTCCAGTTCATAATATTCTAGTAGACTCCCTCACTTTCATCCAATCAATCTTTTTCAAATCAATTCAGATGGCTTTAAATTTTTATGGAGAGTAAAAACAATGTCTTAAGTGTCTAATGACATCAATTTCATGTAATTTGGTTCAGTATCGTGCAAGTTATAATCAAAATACAACATACTGTTCTCATACCTCGACAGAACTCAATTCTCAATTTCAAGCCAAATTTTAAGACTCTTAAAGACATAATTCAAATTCGATTCCTTCATGAAAAATGTAGCCATATGTCTCCAATTTACTGTAGATCAAAATTCATCTAATTTAGATATTCACAAATCAAGTTGTGGCCAAAATACATATGCATGTTTAGTAAAAATACTATAGCCAACAGATTCCAACACACTTTAATCATCAATCCCACATGTAGTACTTTCCAATTCAGGTATCATTCTTTTACCATTAACTTCCATTCTATAAAGATCAAATATTTACCTACTTGTTAGGCTCTTAGTTCAACTCAAAAGTTACTCTAAACCAGTACTTCAAAAATGCAGAATCATCATACATCCAGGGTGGAACTTGAATGGATTTCAGCTAGGACAATAAGGCAACTATATTCTGATTCTCTACTTAACTTTGTGAGGGTGAAACACGGATTATTAGTGCAACAATGAGAGATGTACGGAAACAAACACAGGGATATGAAAAAGAAGAGTGTTTCGGTGGTGTGTGAGAGGAAGGAAGAAAAAAATGAGTTTGATTAAAGTTGCTACTGCTAAAGTTTACACCTAAGGTGTTAGGTGTCATCTAATGAAATGGCCACATGTCTAAAAGCATGTTCAACATGTGTCAAGTATAGGTGCTGCCATATGTTAGCATTAAAGCTAGGTCATATGTCATTTAAGTACAGCAGTCATATATCCATTAATCGATGCCATTTGTCATCCTTTACTTAGTCCACATGTCACTCCAAGATTGGTCCACATGTCAATTAATAATTGGACCAATTGTCATATATTTACTAGTCCATTTGTTTATTTAACTATACCATATGTCACTCAATTTTAGGCTTAATTATCCTAATTTTTCATATCTCAATTAGTCTTACTACTTGGCATTTTTCCAAGACTAAATGAACACATTAATTTATCAATCTCCCAATAGAGACAATTAATTTCCAAGTTGCTAAGTTATAATCCATCAATTCTTGTCTTTGGTAACCCAAAATACAAGACATTGGAAAGCATAGTCATATCTCATATCACATTCAATTTTATGCCCCGGAATATGTCAATGAATGCATGTACAATCATATTATTGTGCAAAAATCAATATTCTCGTGTATGTGTATGCCACATTATGCATAAGCATGAATTGTACTTCCTAATTTCTCAATAACCTCTTAGAAACACTATTTTAACCTTAGCCTAAGTAACATGATGTTACATTTCCAAACTTCCTATAAGAAGAAATATCTGTCTGAGGTATATGTCGAGCAGAAACAGAGGGAGTTTCTTTGTCTCACCCAGAAGGAGATGACTGTGAGTGAGTATGAGTGGATTTACCCAATTATCCAGACATGTAGCTGAGCTGACGATGAGCGAAGTAGTTAAGTGCCAAAGATTAGAAGCAGGACTGCATTTGGCCATAAGAGAAAAAGTAGTCATGAAAAATTTTTGTGACTTACAACAACTGGTAGAAGCTGTATTAAGGGTGGAGAATATAGAAAATATGAACAGCGTGGTGAACAGAAAGACGAAGGAAAGATAACAACTTAGCAAGGGAGGTAGTGCACTTATGCTGGGGAGGAGTGCCAAAACTTTCCCTACACCGTCTGAGGTTAGGAGTAGTGGTTCAAGTAGACCCAAACCGACGAGAACTATTTCTCTTCAAGCCTTGACTGGGGGAAGCAGTAGAAAAGGGGAGGGGACTAAGCCATCTTTTCCAAAATATGATCATTGTGGTAAATTCCATAAAGGGGAGTGTTATCGACTGACTGGTGCTTATTTTAATTGTGGAGAGAAAGGGCACATGGCCAGAGAGTGTCCATAGTATGCTAGACAGGCGAGAACTCAGATGCAAGATTCAAAGAGGACTGAGACCGTGGAAGTTAAGTCTACAACTAAAGTGGGTAGTTCTAGTGGAGTCAAAAAAGTAAATCCTTCAAGAAGACAAAGGGGACAAGCACCAGCCAGGGTATTTGCAATAGCCAGGGAGGAAGCAGAAGCATCTCCGGAGGTTCTTACTGGTATGGTTAAATTATTTCATGATGACATTATTATTTTGATTGATCCGAGGTCTACCCACTCTTTTATTTCTACAAGTATGATTTTACATGATAGAAATTTGAATCTACTTGATAGTCCTTTAATGGTTATCACCCCAATTGGCCAGTATGTTATTATTAATCATGTTTATCGAGGGTGTAAAATATGTATTGGTGAGGCAAAATTAGTGGTGGATTTAATGCCAATGGAGATGAAGGGATTGGATGTGATTTTGGGCATGGACACTTTAGAAAATATCGTGCCAATTTGAATTATAGACAGAAGATGGTAGAGTTTGTACTAGATAAACGTGAAAGAGTGATGTTTGTGGGAGACAAAAAGGTAAGCCCACTTGAACTTATTTCAGTACTGACAGTAGAGAAAATGATGAAGAAAGGGCATGAAGCATTCTTGGCATATGTTTTAGAGATGAAGGTGGATGAAGAGAAATTAGAAAATATTCTTGTGGTCAGAGAATTTCCAGATGTTTTTCCAAAAGAACTATTAGGACTACCACTACCTAAAGAAATCGAGTTCACCATATAGCTTCTTCTAGGCACGACATCCATATCAATTCCACCCTATAGGATGGCTCCAGCAGAATTGAAGGAGCTTAAAGAGCAGTTAGATAAAGGTTTTATTAGGTTTAGCCCTTCGCCTTGGGGAGCTCCAGTTCTTTTTGTGAAAAAGAAAGATGGATCCTTGAGGATATGTGTGGATTACAGAAAGCTTAATCATGTCACTATCAAAAACATATAGCCCCTTCCACACATAAATGATCTGTTTGATCAACTCAAAGAGGAAAAGTCTTCTCCAAGATAGACTTGAGATCGGGTTATCATCAATTGCGAATAAAAGAGTTTGATGTGTCAAAGACTGCTTTCAGAACATGATATGGGCATTTTGAGTTTTTAGTTATGCCTTTTGGGTTATCCAATGCTCCTGCAGCTTTTATGGACCTCATAAATAGATTCTTCAAGCCTTTCCTAGACCAATTTATCATAGTCTTTATTGATGATATATTGGTTTATTCCAAAAGCGATAAGGAGCATGAAGAGCATTTAAGGATTGTCTTGAAGACATTGAGGGAAAAAGAGTTGTATGCCAAATTTGATAAACATGAGTTTTGGCTAAAGAAAGTGGTGTTTTTTGGACACATGATTTCTAAAAGAAAAGTACATGTGTATCCAAGAAAAATAGAAGTAGTAATTAAATGGGAAGTACCCAAGAATGTAGTAGAAGTGAGTAGTTTCTTAGGAATGGCTAGTTATTACAAATGATTTGTGGAAGGCTTTTCTATGATAGCAACTCCACTCACCAAATTGACGAGGAAGAGTCAGAAATTTGTGTGGATAGAAGAATGTCAGTGAAGCTTTGAGGAATTGAAGAAGAAGCTTACAACTGCACCAATTTTGACTTTGCCTTCTGGCAGTGATGGATATATAACGTATAGTGATGCTTCGAGGAAAGGATTAGGGTGTGTGTTGATGCAAGGAGATAAAGTGATTGCCTATGCTTCCAAGCAATTGAAACCCTATGAGATGAATTATCCTACACATGACTTGGAATTAGCTACTATAGTCTTTGCATTGAAAATACGGAGACATTATTTATATGGAGTTACCACTAAGGTATTTACACACCCCAAGAGTCTTAAATATTTGATGAGTCAAAAAGAGTTGAATTTGAGGCACAGGAGATGGTTAGAATTATTGAAGGACTATGAATTGATGATATACTACCACCCGGGGAAAGCCAATGTAGTAACGGATGTAATAAGTAGGAAGTCTACTATGGTACATGTGAAGAAGATATATCTTCCTTTGTTAAAGGAATTAGCCAAATTGAAGGTGACGTTGAGGCAAGTCGAATTTGGTGGTATATCGGCTAATTTTAGAGTAAGGTCAATATTGAATGAGAAAATTAAGGAATTGCAGGAACCAGATGAATACTTAAGCAAGATCAGAGAAGAAATTAAAAATGTAAGCCTTTGGAAATAAAAGTGAGAGAAGATGAATTGATGGTGGTAGGCAACATATTATGTATTCCAGATATGCAAGAGTTGAAGGATGAAATCCTTGATGAGGCGCACAATGCACCATATGCAATGCATCCAGGGAGTACCAGAATGTATAGAGATTTAAAAGAACATTTCTGGTGGAGAGGAATTAAGAAGGATATTGCAGAGTGTGTTGGAAAATGCTTGGTATATCAACAAGTTAAAGCAGAACATCAAGCACCTGTCAGTAAGCTTAAGCCTTTGTCTATTCCTGAATGGAAATGGGAAAAGATTACAATGCATTTCTTAATGGGATTACTAAAGACCAGCAGGAAGCATGATGCAGTATGGGTGATTATCGATAGGCTGACCAAGTCAACGCATTTCTTGCCTATTAGATAGACATATTCTCTAAATGCCTTGGCCAAGAAATACATAGATGAAATAATCAGACTTCATGGGGTTCCAAGTTCTATAGTCTCCAATAGAGATCCTACATTCACCTCAAGATTTTGGGAAAGTTTACAAGAGGCTCTAGGAACCAAATTGTATTTTAGTACAACCTTTCATCGACAGACGGATGGTCAATCAGAGAGGACGATAAGGACATTGAAGGCAATGTTATGAGCTTGTGTTATGGACTTCAAAGGCTTAGGGGATGAACATTTACCTTTGATTGAATTTGCTTATAATAATTCCTATCACTCAGGAATCCAAATAGCAGCTTATAAAGCTTTATACAGTAGAAGGTGCAGAACTCCTATTTGCTGGGACAAAGAAGGCGAAAGAAAACTTATAGGACCTGAGTTGGTACAAGCTATAGTTGAAAAGATTAAATTAGTGAAACAGAGACTCAAAGCAGCTCAAGATAGGATGAAGAGCTATACAGACGCACATAGGAAGGAGATGGAATATAAAGTGGGAGATAAAGTGTTTCTTCGAGCTTCACCATGGAAAGGAGTTTTAAGATTTGGTAAAAAGGGTAAACTCAGTTCAAGATACATAGGTCCTTATGAAATTATTGATAAGATTGGGCCTCTCGCCTATAAGTTAGCCTTGCCGCCAGAGTTATCCAAGATTCATAATGTCTTATATGTATCAATGCTGACGAGATATAGATCAGATCCTTCATATATAGTCCAACTTTCAAAAGTTCAATTAAGGGAGAATTTGATTTATGAAGAACAACCAGTGGCGATTCTGGATTCAAAGGAAAAGGTCTTCAGGAATAAGACTGTGAAGCTGGTAAAAGTTTCATGGAAGAACCATGCAAGAGAGGAAACAACATTGGAGTCTTTGGAAGCTATGAAAGAGAAGTATCCACACCTATTTGTGAATTCAGGTAAGAATTTGAGGATAAAATTCTTTAAAGGGGGAGAAATGTTGGACCCCAAATTTTCTTAGAATTTATTTTATTAAATTAGCAGGCATGAATATAAGTAGAATTTATGGATTAAAAAATTTTAGAGTTTAAATTGGTCTATTTTTTAATTTTCGTGAGGTAGCATAGATCAAAAGGAAGAGTTAGAATTAAGATAAGAAGTTAAGAAGACATTATATTGAATAAGGAAGGGTAAGATTGGAAGGTTAAATTTTTGTCTTAAACTAATAAGACAAGAAGAGAACAGAGTCGTGGGTGTTAAGAAATAAAAAAAGAGAGAAAGTTGTAAAAGAAACTAGAATAAGAGAAGGAGAAAATCGAAGCATAGAAAAAGAAGAAGAAGGAAAGAGCAAGGAGAAAGACGAGGAAGAAGATTATCAGCTGAGTTTTCTTTTAGGTAAACCTTATTATTCTTTTTTTTTATAGAAGAAGGAAGTAGAGAAGATAGGTTATGTACTGAAAATGAAGAGAAAAAGTAGAGAACTGAAATTCTTATCCTTAGATTTTTTTATGAACCTTAACTAGATCTTAGTTCTTCTAGTTAGATAAACCAAGAATAGATTGAGTTTACGCACATTCGTGAATATTTAAGCTTATGGAAGCTTTATTCGTGTATGATAATTAAATGAAAATATGTTTTATTGGACCCCGTTTCCGGAGCCCAACATTTATGCTCTGATACCAAACCTGTTAGACCCCGTTTTTGGAGTCTACCTCATTGCTCTGATACCACAACTGTTTTCGGAGCCCAACGTTCGTGCTCTGATACCACCTATGTTGGACTCCGAAAATAGGGTCCAACATGTTTGTTCTTAGGGAACCAAGATTATTGAAGGCAAGAACAAGAGGAAAGACAAACTTGATCTTGGAAATATCAAGTAGCTAGATGGGTAATATGTTTATGGTTTTGTGATGATGAGCAGAAATATTTGTGTGTATGTATGTTAAGTATGTTTGTCTTGAATTGTGAATGTGGTAAAACTGTCTTATGAATTGTTATCATGTCTACTTTGAAAGAAACTGCATTTTAGTATTGATGCAAAAATAGAAAAATTCAAGAAGCATAAAAAATATGAATATGTTATAAAATATGTATGCATCAGAAAATCTGCTTATGTGGGTAAGAGAGATACCATTCTGTTCGTCACGTGCATGTTGACCAAAAGCCTTCTCTCAACTACCCGCTTGTGGCATATGAGCTCTGAAAATGAACTCATTCTGTTCATGGTGTAAACTTCAGTTTCGCCATTCTATTTCATGGGATTATCTCGAGCCATTATGTTTGTGCATTGCATCTTGAATTGTTGAGTATAAAGCATAATTAAGTTTTATGATTTGATTATTAATTGATTTTATGATCTGGTTTGTGAGATGAAGTATTCATGTTTATGTAAAATTCTTAAATTTAGAATGTGAATGTTGTGATCTGTTGAAATTAAAATGATACTATATATATATATATATAGATATAGATATAGATATAAATGGTTTCTTAATTTTTTATACTATTTTGATCCATGTTTTGAGATTTTAACATGCACTATTAGGTTGAGTTGTAAGTAAGTAAAGGTGGTGAGATGGGAATAAGGAGTTGTCAAGAAAACTACATAGTGCATGGTAAAATCTCAAAACATGGATCAAAATAGTATACAAAATTAAGAAACCATTTATATCTAAATGTATGTCAAGTGGGCAACCATGGCATTAATAACATTAGTAATAAATAGATACCAAGTGCTACTACAGAGCATCCTTAAGACCTTATACCTAATTCCTCTTATAACAGAGTCGACTTCTATGTTATAAATAAATCCTTATAACTTTTTATTGAAAAGTCCTAAAGGCAATAACTTTCCAAAAACATAAACAGAAATTTTGAAAAGGTAATAAAATAACTTAATTAGGAATGTCAAAATAAAAATTTTAAAATAAATAAAAGAGGGATAATTAGTAGATAATACGTAGACAACGAAAAAACCACATTGCTTGACAAACTCAATACCCTTGATCACATTTAGGATAATAGCTTTGCCTTCATTGACTCTCATCATCCCCTCTTTAAATATAAAATCATTCTAAATTTTAAGGAACCAGAAAGTTTGAAAACCCCACATATAAAGAATCATAGTATATAATAAAAAGAGACATATACATCAATAATTAAGAAAGTTGCACGCTTCCATTTAAGTTGCATGCTTCCATTTATTATCCTCTTTTATGATCTATTGCTAGTTCCAATAAAGATTAAAAAAACTATGATTTTAGAAATAAATAAAAGTTATAGTAGAAAACCAATTACATATTACATAAGAACAACATCTTTGTTGAGCCTTTTCTTATTTGCAATAGTTATGGATGAGTTCACTAAGAATATCCAAGGAGAAGTGTCTTAGAGTATGTTGATCGTTAATGACATTGTGTTAGTGGATGAAATAAAAGAGGGTGTTAAGGTCAAGCTACAACTTCGAAGGGATATACTATAGTTGAAGTATTTTAAACTGAGTGGGACTAAGAGCAAGTAAATAAAGTGTAATTTTCCAGGTCATAGGGTTGCATCCAATGTAGAGATAAAGTTTCGTTCAAAAATTATATCTTATATAGATTTTTAAGTACCTTGGATTCATCATACAAAGTAATAGTGAGATAGATGATGACATAGTTCACCATATCAAATCAGGGTGGCTTAAACGAATGGTGCATCAAGAATTTTTTATATGACAAAAAAATCACTCAAGCCAAAAGGTAAATTTTAAAGTTTAGTAATTAGGCCAACCACGATCTATAAGGTAGAATGTTGGCTTATTAAACAGGTGCATAGTCACAAGTTGATGGTGACTAAGATGGGAATGTTCCATTAGATGTGCAAGCTTACAAGAAAAGGTAAGGTCAAGAATGTAGTAGTAAGAGACAACTGAAATATAGCAAAGTAAAGAAATCAGAATATAAATGTAAAGTGTATATACTTACAAGTCTCTCTGCATAGTCTTGGTGGGTAATAAATCCTCCCGTATATACGGGAAGACTCTCTCCCCCTGGTCTTCCACATTTGTTGGTAGAATTACGCTCTGAAATAGACATTGCCACAGGTGATATCCAATACTGCTGCCAACGACTCCATATTTGTTCAGAAATATAAGGTGCTCATACACCAACCTTATGTATCGCACCAACAAAGTCCCAATAACGTATACGTGCTTGTCTCTCCCATACTTTATAAATGATCGCATCAAATTCAGAATCTCAAAAAAATTCTTTCTGAAACAAAAGGGAAACATTTTGATAAATTCTTATAATGTAATAGTATTTATCTAATCAATGTATAAAAATTAATTAAAAAATTAATATTTTTTTGTACCTTAAACTCTTGATAGTAAAATTCCTTTGTGGCCTGAGAGATATTCTTCCATAAGATTAATCTTCTCCTTAAATTTGGATGTCATGTTTCTTGAGCATGGTCCAAACGAAATTAACTTAATATAAAAACAAATAATTTTATGCCATTTTTAAAATTTAAACCTATAACTTAATTATAAACATAAAGTGTTTCATGTATTTTCACTTACAAATTATTGACAATTGTGATGTTAGTTCTTCCATCAGGTCCCTCAAATCCAGGTTGGCAGTCATCTCCTTCATCCATATTGTTTACCCCTAATATCTCTGTCAGTATAGAGGTAGTAGATGATGTAGGGGTGGTGGATGGTGTAGTAGTAGATACGGAAAGTGATGCTTCATCTGCAAGTGTAGTAGCTGGGGGAGAGGAGGTGATTTAGTTCTAATTGTAGAATGTGATGCTTCACCTGTACAGTAAGTAGCTTCGAATAGTTGTTTGAACCTTGGTTGCATATATCCCATTTTCTCTTTGGTGACATATTTCAACCTTAAATTAATATTTGATTGAATTTTTAGAAATATATCAATTTGAATTCAATATTTTGTGCAATATATTGAAAAAGAAATAATTGACTTGTTGAATATAATATTCAATTACAAATACAAATTAATCGCTATAATCACTTAATTGTAAATCAAAATCATCTTCCTTTTTTGAAGAATTAGAATCAAACTCAGACTCTTCTTCAGATCTTTGGCCCTCCTTATCTTCTCCAGATAAAATTTCAACATATTTATTAGATGGATCATTCAAAGGTTCATTATCCTCATACATGACACCAATCTGACTTATCTCCTCGTAAACTAGGAAAAAGGTCATAATATACCTGGATCGCTTGCATTGCCAATACGAAAGGTTCAAATTGTCTAGTTCTTCTTTGCTTGTTGCTTTTAACTAGATTGTATCGGCTATGCACTTTTGTACCAATATTTGGAGTTGGATCAAACCAGTCACACTTAAATATCACACTTTTCTTTATTGGCAATGCAGGGTACTCAATTTCAAGTATCTCAATAATTTTACCATAGTAATTCATCAATTTTCCCTATATGCAAACTCCACTATTTATTATTGCCATGCTGTGATCATGATATTCTGTATGATATTTGTATTCATTAATGAAATACACCAGATATGATTTAACAGTTCGCAAAGGTCCCTTCGCAAGATTAAATATGAACTTGTTCTCTATTGGATTTTCTGAGGCCTACATAAAAGAAATTATCATATTAAACAATATACTGTCATTTAAACACTTAAATCTTATAATTCAATCATTTCAATAATTGTAAGTGAAAACTTACATATTTCTCGAACCATCGAGGAAAGTGTCCTTTAACTTCTTTATTGATATCATCCTGTGTTTTGTCAAGCATGAGCTCACGTAACAATTCCTCGTATAATCTAAAAAAGTTATTATGTATTTTTGTTATGAATAACACTAAATTTCAAAACCCAAATAATCAATTTTAACTTACTGCACGAAAGGATGAACCTCTTGATGGTTTAATAAAATATAGCCATGGGCAGCCTCAGTTTCTTCCTCTGTTAGCATTCTTCTTGTTGAACGTCTGTATGTTCGTCCAGGACATGTGAAAATGGATAAGTTACCATTAGCATCACTTGTTCCTCCCCCATCGTCATTACGAGGAACTTTTCTTTATCTTGTGTGAACATACAGCTCAAAATAATGTGAACAAAATATACTAGCTTCCTCCACTAAATAAGCATTACATATCAAACCTTCAACTCTAGCCATGTTTTTTACATTTTTCTTCAAGTGATGCAAATACCTATATTAGCAAAAAAGGTTATACCAATTTAGTTATTAAAATATGGCGTATGCTGGAAAATCACTAATGTACTACATCAAAGCTATTCTTAACCCAAAATTTTATTTCAGAGACACATTATATGATTTAAGAAAATGCAATATAGCCGCATATGATTTCGTTTACAAGGTAACTTACATTCACTCGTTAGCCTAAATTTTCTTACCTTGTAAAAGGGGAAGGTTGGGAATGAGTTGAATACACATTGTTGTTAAGTTCACTTTTAGAGTTTGAATTATATGTTGATTAACTTCACTAAATGTAAAAAACTATGAATATGGGATTTACATATAAAGTGCCTTAGAATTTTGACATATAGATTAGGCACTTTGATCATAGATTATAGTAGGTTAATATGTTCGACAAAAAATGTAAAGAATATCTCGAAAATGTTTTATGATTCGATTATAACTATAGTATTGTAAGGATTTTACTTGAATTCAAATGTGTGCTCCAAGTTGGTATGGTCCATTATGTGGAGGTCATATCTACAAAAAATGAAGAAGGGTTGTGATTAGGATATTCATTAATGTAACGAAACATCTCCAAACACCATTTTGAAGTAAAATATGGTCACTAATAAGTAAATATTTTACCAATAATTCTAATACCACAACTTTATATTCCAAATAGCACAAGTAAAAATAACTCATACATGTAATTATGATTAGATTATAAGTACAATAAGTCTATGATTAGTACACTACAAAGTAAAATTATTACGAAAAAAAGGGTCCATTTTCTCGTTATTAGTTATAAGGATTGATTTAGTTAACGAGATTAAAGGATTAATTATGGTAAACATTTTCCCTAACTAAGTTTAAGAAAGAAATCAATCCTTATGAAAGTCATCCAATTCATTAGGGTATAAATACTCTTTATTACGTGTCTTGTAGGAAGACTTCATTCATTCAATATTCAGAAAACAATTTGAGTGCTCTTTTGCATTACTTTAGAGAAATCCTTCCTTGGTGTTCTTTAAAGACTTGGTTTTCATTCAAGTGCTTATATCACCCCCAATCCTTCCTAAATTATGTGGGTGTGGAGGAAATACCTTTTGAGTTATTTTTGTTATTCTTGTATAATATTAAACGTTCCTTAGATCCTAGATTCGTGATTTCTGCTTCATCCAAACCTAGGATCTGACGAGGGATAGAATGCAGATCGAGAAGCTTGGAGAAGGGGCAAGAAAAAATGTATTGCAGTAACTTACATTGTGAATGTCCTTGTAATGGTGTTGAGATATATGATGTGTCTCTTTGTTGTTAGTTAATTAATTATGAAGAGATGTGTTTGTGATTAATTACGGTATTACCCAAATTAGTTTTCCAATATAGCAAATCCTAAAAGATGTTTCGTTTTTTCCAACCAAAATTTTTACTAAAGCTTGTATTAACTTTATCAGCTTCAAATTCTATAACTTTCAACAAGCCTAATTCATCAATCACCTGTAATATTTCTTCACCAATTTTGTGAGGGTGATACTAACTAATTATGGTGTTGAGATAGAGGAGAGTCAAGAATAGGATCATCATCTTTCGTTGACGTTAATAATGAAACGGTGGTGAAAAGAAAGAGAGGGAGGCCAAGAAAGTACAGTGACAACACAGGTGGCGATGGTAGCAAAAGAGTGTGCATGGGGTCACCCCCTTCTCCGGCCTTTTCCTCACCTACAACCTTGCCAAGGGTGAAACGTGGCAGAGGAAGGCCTCGTGGTTCCACCAGTAAACTGCAGCTCTTGGCTGCTCTTGGTGAGTTTTGAGTTAACGCACATATTTATGTCTACATATAACATATTTATTACTATTCGTCTTATGTTGTTGTTGATTGATTATTTGTAAGTGGAATTGATGTGGGTAACTGGTTTTGTATTTGCAATTGATAGTATTGAGAGGATGTACGCTAATTCTTTGAATTAAGTAATTAAAAAAGGACACTAAATTAATATACCGTCTTCAAATTGTGTATTGACGTGAGGTAAGTTTTACCAACTTTCAGGACATTATTTGTAATTAGTTTACAGACATTAAGTCTATAGGAAGTAATTAGTTGTAATTAGTTTTACCAACTTTCAGGACATTATTTGTAATTAGTTTCAAGTACAACGTCAATACACAATTTGTAATTAGTTGGCCTAAGTGACAATTGAATCCTAAACTAGAACAATAATCAACAATTATTAATACAAGGTTATAACTAAGATCTAAATTTAATATTAGTACATAAAAATTAATAGCAATGAACAATTAATAATGCACGGTTATGAATAATATATAAATTTAATATTAACATATGGTACTTAATAATATAGTAACAATAATTAATAATGGATGAAAAATTTGTAAGGGCAGACAATTAATAATAACACAATTATAACTAAATTAATAATAAAAGTATATTAATATATAGTAGTTAACAATATAATAATTTGTCATAACCATGAATAGGTATATATATTAAGATATTAATATATAAAACTTAATAATAATAATTAACAATTAGTAATAGGGGCTTATGACAAAGATTTAAATTTAATATTAATATATTCAAATTAATAATAATGAACAATTAATAACGCACGATTATGAATAACATATAAAATTAATATAAACATATGATACTTAATATTATCGTAATAATAATTAATAATTAATAATGGATGAAAAATTTGTAAGGGCACAATTAACAGTCAATTAGCAATAGTTTTTAATTAATAATAACCAAATTGTAACTAAACTAATAGTAAAGTTATATTATGAAAGAATTAATTAGAATTATATCAATATAAACTAAAAATATAATAATTTGTCACAACCATGAATAGGTATATATATTAAGACATTAACATATAAAACTTTTAAAAATTAATAGATAAAGCTTAAAAAATTAACAATTAATAATTCAAGTTTATAATTAAGATTTAAAATTAATATTAGCATATAAAAATTAATAACAATGAACAATTAATTTGAAATAATTACACAGTTAATAAAAAATTTTATTTTGTGTATTTATGTAACTGTTATCACTAAGCCTATATATTAAAGAGTCATAGGCATGTGTTTTAATTTTAACTTATTATTATTAGTTATTAATTATTATTAAGCATTATAGTTCTAACAAAAATTAACAATTAATAATATAGGCTATGATTGAGATTTAAAATTAATATTAGTATATAAAAATTAATAACAATGAACAATTAATTTAAAATAATTACACATTCAATAAAAGAATTTTAGACTCTGCCTATTTTACTTAATACTTTATATATATATATATATATAATTTTTAGGGTTGTTTTAAAGAGGGTAGGGTTGTTTAAAAAACTCGCCTTGCACAATCATGCTGAAGGTTCTGTCGCGATCGTGCATCCCTAACGCATGAAGGATTCTATCATGATTGTATCAGTGCACGATCGAACACCCTGGATATTATTCTTCACAAATGCAAAGCTAAAGGCATGAGTCACATATGTGACAATTTAAGTCACAGTCGTGACAAGAGTAATAATAAAAAGGAATCCAAATAATATATATGCTTTCTAAAAGAGAGACTTTAAAACCAATCCTTAGTGGCACCGTCAAGGAAGAGTTCAACGTGAAGACTGAAAATTTATGCAATGATTTGGTTTCAATTCCATTTTTTTTAATTTTTATTTTAATTTTAAGTTTTAAGGTTTTGTTTTCTATTTTTAGTTTCTTTTTTTAAATAAAAGCAAAAATATGTTTAGTCCTTAATATCAATATACTTCTATTATTGATGATAATTACATATTAAATAAAACTTAAAGAAAAATTACTTCTAATTAATTAAATTTATTTTAATCTCTTATATAATATTTATTAATAAATTATCAATAAAATTATTAGTTATTTACAGAGATTTTTAAAAGCCGACCCAAGATTTAACAAGAAGTAGGGTACATGCTTATGCCTTCTAAATTTCAAATATGAATAGTTAATTATTTTTCTTATGAAATCACGATTGTATATATGCATGTCTACTAAATGACCTTATTATAATGTCTACATTTGTAGACATCTTTTAGGTTAACTCCGGAAGAAAGTATTCTCTCATACATTATAAAATTATAATTCTATTATTTATTAAAATAAAATAAATTATAAATAATATTATTAATATTGATATATTTTAATTTAGTTCATAAAATGAAACCGAAATAAAATATTAATTTTAAAGGTTTTGATTAATGTAGCATATTATTAATTTTAATATATTAACAGTTTTTACATTACTATTGAAAATATATACTAATTTTTGCTTGTACAAAATTAAATTAATTTTATAAAATAACTTTAGTAATTTATACAAGTTTAACAATACTTTGAAAATTTTAGACTATGACTATTTTACTTATTATATATATATATAATTAATAGTTGCATGTCATGGCCAAGTCACACTCATGACATGATATATATATATATATTCCACTTAGAGAATGAAAGAAAAAAATGGCATAAAATGGCATGAGTCACGACTATGACAATTTAAGTCACAGCCGTGACGATGATATGAATGAGATGAATGAGAGTCGTCAGATGAAATGAATGAATGGGATAGATTTTATGTTTGTCCATCTCGTACGTCCTTAGTAAGCATAAATATGAGCTTCATTGTCCAATGATCCTGGAATAGTTTTAACCTTATGAATGTTAATATGAACGTTAATATTATCTTTCTTTCTATCCCATTTGAAAAGAATACAAAGATATATTATCCTAGAAAGTAAGAAAAAGATAAACTACAGAATTAAGCAACAGTGTTTTACGACTTATAATATATTGGGCAAAACAGCTTTAAGCAACACTGTTTGACGACTTACAATATATTAGGCAAAACATCTCCTTTGGGAAGACTAAACTTCTTAATATTGTCAGCATATGCAGATGCAAAACAATTCATCATAAAACAAATAAATGAATACATATAAAATTCACATTGTTACAAAATCAAATGTAAATAGAAACAAACGGCAAATATTTTCTCACCGTTAGCAGAAAACATATACGTATGCCCTTGGTTGACAACAAGGCCTACAAAACGAAACATACTAACCGATTAATTCTTGAAATATAAGATTAGTCACATGCAATTGCAATAACACAAAAGAGAACAAGAATTAACTACCTCCTATTTGTTCAATGTGTCCTGTTAATGTCAGCCTCCAGTTGCAGAAGCAACATCTCATATCTGGTCAACCAAACTCAAGAAGAAAATAACACTTTTTACATATCATTTCACTGATTGTTTTGAGAATTGTGAAGCTATTTGATGAGATAACAGCCAAACCAAAAACAATAAATGTAAATAATCACAATGGAACCCATAGATTTTTTATTTCAACCATTTTCCAATAATAACAACTCAAAAGAATTTTATTAACGAAATTTTTTATTTCAACCATTTTCCATTAATAACAACTGAAAAGAATTTTATTAAAGAGACTGCATTGAAGCTATTTTGACTTCTATATCATCACCATCATATGTTGCACAATTAATTGAATATATTGCCAATGGAGAGAACCCCATGTAAATACAAACGTCACAAACACAGGTAAAGAGAAAAATCTCAGAAAAGAAAAATAAGGAACAAGATTTGGTAAAGATGAACCAACACATACCTTAAGAGGTTGTAGCAGTTGAGTCCTTAACTTAGCTATCTTGGAGTTCAGTTGACCGACCAAGATGGTACTCTGCATAAAAACTTTGGAATTAAATAAACTTCACAGAAGCAACATATTCAACAACGTTATCAATCAAGAACTAAAGATAAAGGGAAACAAATCATCTACGCACATATATAACGGCGCACTACAGATATAATACCTGTGGCTTTATTTTTCTGGGTTCGGGCCATCTCGGCCTCAATTTCTTTAATCTTCTCAATAATCCCCATATTTTCTCCAGCTCACTGGAACCATCAAAAGAAAAAAAACAGACAGAAAGATTCAGTCTTTAACAATAATCGACATGCCTTTTTCATTGTCAACCAAAACAGATGCAAGTTGAAACAAAATAAAACTGAAAAATCAACTCTTAAGAACCTCCGACATAAACTACAAGCTGGTATCTCAAAGTTCAGTACTTTCTCTGATTTTGTATAAACCAATTAAGCACCAGAAACTCAGAAGCATTTGGAGAACAAATTTAACAGTTGTACAGAAAACGTGACAGAGTGCGCAGAGATAGGGTTGATGGGTAACTCACATAAACAGACTCTGTACTGATCCAACAACCTGAATTGAAGAAAGTGGAAGATGAATAAACTATGGTCTTACAAGTGTTGATGTGTTTAGTTTATATATGGAGAAACAGGAAGAGGGGAGAGGTTGTCATCAAAGGAAGGGAATAAATAGGGCTTTATAAACTTGTAGGAACAAGACAGATAAGAAAAATAGGAAAGGTTAAATTCCCCTATTTTCAAAATTTTTTTTTGAAATTTTTACAAATTTAATAATAAAATATAGAATTCTGGCAAGTCTTTTTTAATTGAAAATCAGCTTAAAGTTTTTAATTTTTATTTTGTCATTCTTAAAAGTTTTAATTTAACATAACAATTAAAATTGCTTTTGACAATAAAATCATAAGTTTAAGAATGACAATAAATTCTTAGGGGGTGTTTGGTTGATGGGTTTAAGAAGGAGTTAATAGGTAAGGAATGAAAAGTGAGTGGCTGGTTGTTCATTATCATTATAAGGGCAATAATTTAATATCTTACTTTTGGGTAATCTTTCATACCCTCTATTTAGTAGATGAATAAAACTTATTCTTTAGTAATGACTCTTTGTATAAAATATTTTAAATACTAATTAATTAATTAAAATTTATTTAATTAATTACAATATAATTCATTCATTAATTAAAATATCGTAATTAATTAATTAATTATAATTAATTACAATATCATCATCACCTAGTTTGAAATCCCGCAACAAAACGAGGTCTGGAGATGTTTGAAAGTACGCAGCCTTACCCCTACATAATAGAGAGGCTGTTTTCGGTAGATCCACATGTGAATGTGACAATAAAAAAGTGATGCAGATTATAAGAATAAATATGAAAATTGATATGTTAAAAGAGTAAGTAAATAAAATTTAAAAAGTAAATAAATAAAATAAAACCAAATGATATATCTGATACAAGTTTAAAAGAATATAATATATATATAAAAAGACAAATATAATTATAATAATAATAAATGACAAAATATGCACAAGAATACGTCGCAGATTAATAAAAAGTAGTATTAAAAGTGATCTATGCTTGTCAAAGGAGCGTTAACAGATGAGGCAAGCAAGTGAGAGAGGAAACTCCGTTAGTAAATGTGTGATTACTGCATTAGTGAGAGTGAGATTGTAGCGAGAGAGACTTTTGTGAAAGGCTAATAGAACACGTCGTAAAAATTCTAATAGCTCTGAGTAAAAGTCTTGTCTTATATTAGCAGTAACGGAAGCAAAAAAGGCTAATACTAACAGTTCAAAAGACACTGACAACTATAGCGGACTTGTTAGGAAGCTCGAGAAATACAACGGAGAAGACATGTAATGAGCAAAAACTCTACGATAGTCTAGGAACGATTATTTAATTAAGTACAAAAACTCACGCGTCTTCTTTCCTACCAATGGTCCTGTACAGGGGATCTGAACAAGAGTTCCCCGAGCTAGAGCGTTAGTCAAAACACCTATTATGCACGTTGCTTGGTCGAGGAAAAAGATAAACCTCATTCCAGGTTTTCAAATGAACAAGAAAAAGGTCTAGGAAATGCGAGACCGAGGAACAAACATGGTTGATCAAGGCTACCAACCTTAACGACTAATTGTAACCACACTAAACACCTAAAAAGGATTATTAAAACAACACTGCATAATAAAACAGAAATCTCAATGAAAGACGTGAATAAAACATAAGCAACTATAGGGATTGTCATCCCTCACCGTCACAACCGTGAAGAAAGCACTGCGTGGTGAATTAAAAAAAAGTTTAAAAAAGAGAAAGATAAAATATTATTATTAATTAACTAATTATATTACAATTAATTAATTAAAATATAACTAATTAAAGTATAATTATTCATTAATTAAAATATTAAAATTAATTAATCAATTAAAATATAATTAATTAATTACAATATAATTAACTAAAATATAATTAATTAAAATATAATAAATTTTTATTTTTTAATATTTTTCAATAATAATAGTAATAATTTCTTTCTCTTAACCAATCATAGTAATTATAATGATAATATCTATTTTTATTATTCACTATATTCATTCTCATTCTTATTAAAATTTACTCGTGCAAACCAACTGCCCTGAGTCACAAAAATGACTTCTTTTGTATAAAAATACCAAGGCAAGATCCATTTTATAACTTTTTTGTCTATCAACATTGCGTGAGTTTCTTCACATGTACTTGTTCTTTTTTATATTTCTGAATTCATCAAGTTTAAGACTGGACTAAACTAATCTAAAACCAGTTCAACCAAACTTCAAAACAACATCGTTTTAGCCGACAACCCAATCTCAGATTGTTCAAGCTCAGGCCAGACTTGTCGCTGTCCCTAAAGAGTGTCCAATTTTTACTATTTACAACTCTCATGGAGACCTTTCGAATGTGTTTCCACTGTCCACAATGTGCATGGCCTCAAGCTCAGGCCAGACTTGTCGCTGTCACGAAAGAGTGTCCAATTTTTACTATTTACAACTCTCATGGAGACCTTTTGAATGTGTTTCCAGTGTCCACACTCCACAATGTGCATGGCCTCTTGACTTGAGTCCAAGTCAAATTCTGGTAATTTAGCTCACATTGCAGAAGATTAGTTGGTCTCTCTTTGCTTTAAAGCATAGCTAAAATAGGAGACAGTAACTATTCAAGTGCAAAGAGTAGTGTCTGCTTGTATGCAATTTACACAACTGCAATCTACTAGTTAGCATTGTCACAAGTATCCTGATTGTCTTTCATTTACACTATTTCCAGTAGAGCCAAGCACCTTGCTTGAGCCATGATTTGGAGGATCCTGCGCTTGCATCTCAGCCAGTTCTCTCACTCTTAGCAAAATTGGTGCTGGGATGGGCATTGAAGCCGCATTTTTCCGGGCATTCATCTATATCATCAATCAAATAAAAGCATATATGCATTAAACATCAACAAGAAGCAACTGGTTTGAAGGTACATCAGTACTGAGCAACAAGTTATATAGATGAATGAAATACCATAACTACTTACTCACCACTTTATCTGGAGTTGTGTGTGCAAAACTGGCTTTCAGCAGATTCCTCCATTTGTCCTAAAAAATATTTATTTGTATCAGCTAGAGTTCCAGTCCTTGGAGGTTGCAAATTAACATAGTTGCAAAATACAATTACAACTCCATCTACAAATTTCTGAGCTTAAGAGTATCAAGATTCAGTGGCTGACAAACCTTGAGATCAACAGAGGTGCGGTATGAATAGGATGCAAAGGCGAGCCTTTTGATCTCAGACCACCTCCCAGCTCCATATCTGGATACACCATCAACTAGCTTCACAACTTCAGAAAGAGTCCAAGCTCGATGATGCTTCCGTCTAATTCCACCTTTTAACGTTGGCACACTGACAACATTTTTATCTGGATATATAGACGAATCCAAATGTGTTGGTACTGCATTATGTCCCAACCGAGGAACAGTCACTGCAGGGAACTGTTTCTCTCTCTCCACTTCACCCAGAAACTAGGCAATGCAACAGATACTCGAATCAACATTACAATTGCTTTCAACCAGTACAAGAAGGTATACTGCTTATACACACATATCCCTGATAACGATTAGTACATGCAGTGGGTATGACTGGAATTACCTGGGGCTGGAGCTGTTCAGGAGCAGATCTAGCCATCATGACTTCCGGTACAAAAGTCTGAGCACCAAGAGTCTTTTTCACCATTGAAGTTGCAGCATCCATGTCACCAGAATTGATTTTCTACAGAAAAACAATTCATATAGACAATAACTACACCACCTAATAACAAAATAATGAATAAATAAATGAAGATAGTGCAAAAAAAGTCAATTAAGAAACCAAAATAACATTGAGAGAATATATACATGGATGCACATGTTCATGATGAAAAAATATACTTGATATATTGCTCAATGAGTATAGAGTCTACAAACCAGAAGAGCTGCATAGTTTTTCCTTGGACGGCTTCTTCTGACCCTATAAACACAAGGAACTTTAATCCCAAATCCTCCCAGAGAATCCACCCTCGTTACCACTATCCTCCCATCTGAAGAGGCACTGATACCAGATCTAAGATGAGATTTTGGGGACACTTGTCCAAGTCCCAAACTTTTAGGTGATGTTATCAACCTCGTGCTGGACACTTTTGACCCCATTTCTGAAAGTTCTTCAATATAACGTCTTGTGGGCTTCCGAACTCTTTTGTTAGCTCTCTGTTCCATGGCATGTTCATCACTTATGAAATTGCCATCTTCACTATTATGGTCTCTAAATTTTTTTTCAGCAACAGTTTGATGATCTTCTAGTTGGCTACGATGGCCGGTTGGTAGGCTTTTGTGGTCCCCATTTATGTCTCCTATTACTGAATCCTTGACATAACCATCACCGGCATTATCAGAACTTTCGTTCTTAATCAATTTGTTATCTTCTATAACAAAAGTTGTGGTTGAAACATCACAAGAGTTGGTTAACCCCATAGCAATTCTTCTCTTAAGCCACAGCTTGTCCTTGACTGTAGTTTCTCGCCCAAATGTTGCCCTAAAAGTTTCATGCAGTTCTTTAATTGATAAATTGTCCAAACAGATTCTCCCCTGCAGCTTGAAGAAGTCAGGTTTTGAACCATTGATGAAGCTTGAAGATGATGATCCACCTATCTGCTTATCTGAAGGATTTGAGCACTCCCCAAGACTCCCAACTTGACCCATTAGCGATTCACCCAAACTTTGAGCCAAGGAAGGGACGGACTCCTACAAAAGAGTTTCAGATTATCATCAATACCAAGCAATTTATCATGCTTATCAGAAGAATGGCTGTCTACAATCACATAAGCAGAAGAATAATCAGGAGATCATATGCTATGTAGAGCTATATTCCTCTTTCACCTTTTGAAGCATCTCCTTAACGTATACAAGAGATTTTAAAGGTCAAGCAGGATCCAAGACACAATATTAGTGCCTCTAAGCTTGATATATATATAGATGTTGTTAACGTAACAACAGACTTACTAAAAGAAAAGGAAAAAATATTCTGTATAAGAAATGCAAAATGGATATACAATAGAATAAAATGAACATGAGTACAGATAGAGTTCATATCCACCTTTTTGGGTATCACAAGATGTATACCTATTCATTCTTCAGCCTCACCTTCAACAAGAGAGAGAGAGCGAGAGAACAGATGAACTCTCTCTTCTTTTACTTTTTCATTAATCCCTTTTTTATCAATATTCTCACAAATACTATTCCTCTCTCAAAGAACTAAACACTCTAAACCCTTATACTTAAGATATTACACAACTAACTTTTCTTGCTATACAAAATTATGCTCAACCAAGCTATGTAATGATATTAAAGTGAAAAATTACAACTCACAGATTTTAAGAGACAACTTTAGATGAGGAGAACTGTATAAGTAAACATAAAGACATGTATTATTTTCATTCTAGGAATGAAAAAGGACAAAAATTTTCATGGTAGAAAACATTTCAAGACAACACAAATTTACCTCAAGTTGCACACTTGATTTTTCTGGATCAACATCAGTATTCTCAGTCCGAGACAAACCTGGCATAAGTTCCACTTTAGATGCAATAGAATAAGTTTAGGGAATTACTCACTTTAGAACAAGTTACATGATCAGCTAAATGATAGCAGCACCTCACAAATGGCGACGATACGTAAACCAGAACAACTTTGAACAACAGAGCAAATAACAGACTTGAGAAGGAGGTATTCCCAATATGTAGACAAGAAATTAGTCCAAATTGTTTTGAATAGTTAGTTTACACAACTCAGTAACAGTACAACTTATCACCAAAATACAAAGAAGAGTAAATATTTCAACTTCTCAAAAATTAAGAAACTCAAGTGAGCTTATGCTTGCATATGGTGCTGTCCTTATGAGCATTCAAACTGGAATTTTCTGATTTAGTTCCCTACATGCTATATAAAATCATGGTCCTAATGGGAACAAACCTTCCAATCTTTCTAACTGGGGCACTCCAGTTGAAGATCCTTCATTCGAAAAGCATAAAATACCATTCCTGGTATCAGGAACAATATGCATTTCACCAGTGTCATCTCTAAGTAGCCCTTGTACCTCCATTACTTCATCATCTGTTGCAGGTACTAATCTCCCATCTCCTTCCAGCTGCACATACACAGGGCATGTACGTTCCAGATCATTAATCTACTTCAAGGGATTAAATCATTACTTATCCTTATCTGCTCCATTACTGACCAAACAGAACTTTAAGCCAACGCATGAATTAATTGTTCAATTCCGTACACCAAGTCATAGGGCTTAAACCCTAATTAATAAAATCACTAATACATGCAAAAAAACACTGTATCTACTTGCACATAGTTTACAAATAGGGTGGTCAAGGGCTTTCAGGCTAAAGAACCAGTGGAGCTTAAGTAGTTAATGACTCTGGAACTCAGAGTTTCAGGCAAAGTAATTAATCAGTTCCCTAAATTAAATAGAAATGCCAAATCAATAAAGGGAACAGCACCTGCATTATAATCTATTAGATAGTAAAACCATAATAAAACACAATGTCAAGAGCATAGTCAATATACTTCCATATCTTGAATAGACGATGACACAAAAGAATATTACTGAATATCGTCATCTCATAGACAATAATATGAATCCATAAATTACTGAGTCAAAAGAATTAAGTCATTTCTGTTTCGAAGCTCAATGTTAAGATAAGGTTGAGATTATTAAATTAAGCTCAGGTCAATCTGCAACAAATGCAACTTGAATTCCAAACCAATTTTTATAAAATAAAACAAAAGCAGAATTTACGCATCTGTATCTGAAAATGTACCCGAACTAGCTTATAGACAACTGGGTTGGTAATCTGCTTGGGTGAAGAGAAGGGTGAACTACTCAGCTCACCCTCAACAAACTTCCCTTCATCACTCCCCTCAACTCCAACCTCTGTTTCCATGTAAAATCCAGCAGATGCAACTCAAATACAAAAACTGAACATCACAAACAGAAAATGACAAACACAGAATTAATAAAGAAGGCTTATTGCACCTCTACAGCACAAAGCTTTATCAGCAACACTAGCAATAAAACATGGAAACTTAACTTACATATGGTGTCAGTGTCACTTGGTTTCACTTTGCCCCCACCCAATACAGAATTGCATTCACTTCTTACCATTATAATTTTCAGATGTTAAATCTCCATCATAAATTACTCCAAAAACAGAAAATCGCAAGCCTATTTCAAGAAAAAATCTAAACTACCAAACTAAGTTAAAACTATCAAGTCCGTTGAGAGATATCCCATAAACAACGATTTTCGCAAAAGGACAACAGCTCAAGATCTCAAATACATCTCCAAACACATCATGCAAAAACCCAAAATGAACTAACACCAACTGGTTAAAATTTTATACTTAAACCAATTCCAAGAAAACCAAACTCTTTCAAATTATTATCTGTTGAGATACGAAACAAATTATATGTTGAAATTATACAGCAAATTATATAATTTCCAATGTTTATCCAAAGATACATAGTTTACACTTCATTGACAATAAACAAAGCTAAATTCAGTTTGCACAAATTATAAAAAGAAAATTACACAAATTTCCAAAATTTATCCGACAGGATAAAATTCACACTTCGTTAACAACAAACAAAGCTAAATTCAATTCAAAAGTGGACATCCAAAAACATACTCGCAAACATGAAAAAGAAAACACCTAAATAAGTAAAAAAAGATTCAATCTTTAGCTCAAATCAGAAGCCAATAGTCCCAAGCACCAATTACGAAGAAAGAAGAACCGAAAATTAGAGTTTAGAGAGGTTGAGGCCAACTGAGAACTGACTGACCATAGGAGAGGGAGTCGCGTAGTGTTGAGTCCTCAACGAGTTGACTCAGCTCGTTCCCAAGTAGATAACAGTGACGGAGTTAGCGAACAAAAGTCGTTTTTAGAGAGAGAGAGAGAGGGAGGCTTTTTCAGTAAGGTGTGTTTACTGTTTAGAGCGCTACAGATGCGGATTCCAAAACTGTTGCGAACTAGAATTTAATTCATAGCGCGTGGCATCCGGATGAGGATGTGTCACTTTCTAGGTTTTTCTCCTTGAGGAAAATGTGTAAACGAAATTGGAAACGGCATCGCCTCATCGATTGACCATTCAATTTTAATGTGTAAATTCAAAAATTTTGATTGTCTTAAAATTTTAATATATTTTCGTAGAATAATAATATTAAAATTATGATTTATGGGAAGAATGGTTACACTGTAAATCCTGAATTAATAAGTAAATTTTAGATTAAATATATATTTTTAAATTCATTTAAATTTTATTATTTTTTCTATAAAATAATTTTGTATAAATTAAACTTGAATCTAATAAATTTTCTACTTGAATCAATCTCTCTATCAAATCAGAATAAGGATGCGTTTGGATTTGCGGTATAGGGGGGATAATTATTTATCCACCGCAGTTTTCAAACGCAGTCACATGTTTAGATCTGCGAGTGAACAACCAGAAGTTGAAAGAAACTGCGGTTTCACCTTAGAAATTTATAAGCAGAAAGATAGTTACGGTAGGAAAGTACTTCTGCGATAAAAATTATATTTTCCATTAAAAACCTTTTGATAATTTTTATTTTTCATTATACCCTTAATTAATAGAAAGCAAATCCAACATATCGTCTTCTTCTTACTTTAATTTAATATTTTCTTATTTATAATTTGAATTTATATATCTAATAGTACATTTTTATGAAATATTTTAATAACTAAATTTATTTTATTTATATTTTCTTATTTTAATTCACTATATTATTTTTATAATTTTAAATTTATATGACTAATAATGTATTTTTAATTATTTATACAAAAATTAATAGTTTAGTAAATCAATGAGCTTTTTAGTCATTTTATCTCTTTTCAACAACCGCAACCACACTTGCTAAACCCCTATTTTCACGTTTCAGCAATTATTAAAGCAGCAATTCTAAATACATAAATAAATACTTATTATTTCAGCAAATTAATTTCAATAAGTTATCAACCACCGCCGCTCTCCTAAATCAAGCCTAAGACTGCATATTAATAATAGACCTTTTCAAACCTTTTATCTGATCAAGACTCTCACTAAATGTTGTTAATATTGTTCGTTAAAATGAAATACTTCAATTTCTTCTTGAAACTTTTAAAAGTATTTTTGTAAAGTTTGAAAATTTAAAATTAAAATATATTAATAAAAAGGAAAAAAACATATAAAGATCAGGGAATGTAACGAATGATGTTGATTACCTTTTTTTTTTAGGACAGTCATTACATTCAAGCAAGCTAGTCGTAGCCGGCAAGACTTCAAAAGGACGGTAGGAAAAAGAAAGTGGAATGTATTTAACTGAGACAAGGCAGGGAAAAGTGAAACTTTGAACATGTGTACTGATACAAGTACCATAAAAGCATGGCACTATCTTTACATCTGAAAGAAAAAGCCAAGTATGGTGCAGGGCCAAGTTTGGACCCTTTTCACCAGTTATGACACTCAATTTACGTTGTCTGATTCGCGGGATTGACATTATTTTGACCTATTATCAACATTATGAATGAGACTTTTGATTTTCCTGGATTCCTAACACGTCGTAGGAAAACAATGGCCAAAAGGGATGGCTTCAGTGCACCTTCCGAGTTCAAACATGGGGCCAAGCTATAATTGCATGTCATGCAATTCCAGGACCTGATTCCTCACGTCTCTTTAAAAAGATCTTTCCATGTCATAGAAGTCCTTGTTGCTCATATAACACCTTCCGCCCGGTATTCTGAATTGTGGTTTGGATCACAACCACAGTCGTCCAAAACGTACTGGTTCCGCAACCACGTTCGTCGATCGAAATCTAATGGTTTCGGCTAACAATGGCTGCAAGAATTTATGATCACGGTGTTGAGACAGCCTTCTATGCCCTGGAAGAAAGTTACGTTGTTCATTGAACAGAGCCTGTGCTGGTTTTGAAGCAGTATAGTTTAGCAAAGTAGGTGTCTTCTCCATGAAGAGATGCCTCCCATCAAACCCAAAACCGTTCCCTGTTTCAGGAACCTTGCACATCACATTCATGCATTTCCGATTCATATGACGGTATTGATACTCCTGAAAGAAGCTCTATTTGTCCGTAGCTCTTGTTAGATCCTGGGAGGGGGAGAACATGTCAAGTATCCGCATGGGATCACGTCTTCTTAGGGCTTTCTGGCTTTCTGGTATCATACTCCCTAAAATAACACAAACTATCAGAGTCTACAAATAAGTTCCAAGAGATGCCTTAGTCCCCCACAGAGTCATAAACAAACTGGACACAAAGTCCAAACTTATGAACATGAAACTTGCATATCTGTGAACCCAATTGCATAGTGAAAATATAAATGTTGAAAATAGTCAGACGTGTGCATATCTATGTTCTGGGCAAAGCATCTCTAAAAAGACATCAATTTAGGAGCTTCCGAACTCCAAGAACACGGATTGGTGTTCAAGAAGACTAACAAACTCCCAATTCTTAGTATAAGCATTGTCCCGGATCCACTTATCCCACCGTTTTTGGGTAAGGGAGGAGTGTTTCAATGCTAACAACTGCAATAACAACAATAATATCATTGAAATCTTGCTGAAACACAGGCTCGAAGAAGTCAAAAAATATAGTCTTACCCTCATTAGTAGAAAAGTATTTCAATACTAACAAGAAGGAAAAATCACTCTCGAGCATAGAAAACTGGCAAAAGATTTCCCATTTCCTGATTTCTTGGATGTATCAAAAACATAGTTACACATGCACATGCACTTCACTGGTGCAACCCCACAAACACCTCGTGTCCCAGAAAAAACAACGTTAACAGTGTCGTCCCTTTTTCCTTAAAGATCAAACTTTTAGCATACATATTTAGTAGAGAATAAGGTTTGTGATGTTGGCGTTCCTAAACTCCAAGAACGAAAGAACTGATTCAAAGAGCCTTAACAACTCCATTGATTTAATCTAAGCATCGTCTAATTAACATCCTCTCAGTCCATAATTGACAGAACTTAGAAAAAGGAACACAGACGATGTCACAGTCAAGATCACAGCCAAAAGAACCGAACATCTGATGCTAAACTAACCAAAACCACTGAATAATATCCTAAGAACTTAAAGGGTCGCAACGGAATACCCCAAAAAACATTCAGAAGTGGCATAATTAAGATACATCTGATCTTCACAACTTCAGTTTCTTCTATAAAATAAGACTGTAAGCACAACCAAGTAATAACTTTCGCTGAATTATGCTAAGAATCATACCTGAAAATGATTCCTTTCTGACCTGAATTCACTGGGTCAGAACTCAGAACTCAGAAGTTGAGAACATAACGAAGTACTAGTTCCTGTGGATGTGGAAGAACTGAGGAAGGTACAAATGTTTGGTTTGTAGTAATCCCTACGATCTGACGGTGGTGATGAATTTAAGCTTCGCATTGAACAGTTTAGATCGAGAGCTTAGATTATTGGCAGATTCTGTTCTGCTTTTATCCTCTACCAACTCACACTTTTCTGGTCCCACCAATGTCTGATGATTTTTCACCATGATTAAAGTTAATTTATTAATTTGTTTATAACATACGTGGTGACGTCATCTTTATTGACTTTTAATTATTTAAAAAGAATATCGAGGAGTTAGAGCATCCTTTTTTTTATTAACGTATCCTAACCCTATATTATTTAATTTGTTCCACTTATTTACGTAGACTCTACATATATGTATGGATGAGATTTAATATAATAAGGTGAAAATTAGTTAATCGAAACAAAGGATTAACTATATATATGTATAGAAATTAGTTAATCGAAACAGAGGATCTGATCATAATATTAAGTATCAAATATTTTATATTATTTGAAATCTAAATTAGATAATTCTAATGTGATTTATAAATTAAAATTTTATTTATAATGTAAACTTGCTTTTAATTTATTATTATTCTGTCAAAAAAAAATAACAATAACTGAGTAGAAATTCTATTAATACGTAAGGATTAGGCGAGGTCCAATAATACACAATTTTACTCGTAACTAATAGAGAGGCCGCTTTGAATAAATGAATACAATTTCAATTCTCTCACACTTTGTGTTTATAGTTTAAAAAATTGACTTAAGAAATTTTTAAAATATCAATATTTTGAAATTTTAGATTATAACATTGACCAAAACAGTGAAAAATTAAAATTTAACTGTTTGCAAGAGTCTGTTGAAGGTCATAATATACGCAATTTTCTTATTTTATTTTTACAAATAGGCATGTTAATGGGTTGGGTCAAGTTGGGGCCGAAACTGAGAGTCAATCAGTAACTTTTTAAAGGAAGAAAATTCAAAACGACGTTGTTTTAGACAAAACGACGTCATTTCAAAAAAATGAAAGAACTACGAGCTGAGCTGGGTCGGTCGATGGTTTAGCCAATCCGAGCCAAAAACAGGCCGAGTAGGGCAAGTCAGGTCATAATTATCATGCCTATTTATAAATAACTATTTCTGTGAATTGAATCTATAAACTTATAAATTTATGATCACAAAGAAACAATTTACATATAAAGCAGAAGAAAAAAGATGCAGGAGCTAGGGATGTCAACGGGCCGGGCCGGGCCCGGGCCGGCGTCGGCCCGGCCCAGCCTGTTGAAATTTTGAGTCGGGCCATTTCGGC
>JAOTAY010000005.1:4381907-4419501 GCA_025629805.1 Erythroxylum baracoense
TAAGAGATTAAATAAATTTATTTAATTAAAAATAATTTATCTTTAAGTTTTATCTAATATGTAATTATTATCAGTGACAAAAATATAACTACATTAACATTAACAACTAAACAGGTTTTTGTTTTCTTTTAAAAGAAAAACAGAAACAAAAAACTAAAAACTAAAACTGAAAACTACAACAGAAAAACAGAAGTAGAACCAAACGGCCCCTTAATTTAACTCTTTAAAACAATATAATTTTGGATTAATTACCCAAAAAAAGCTCATATTTTTAAAATTTTTAATTATAGTCCGAACTTTAAAAAGTAGTAACAAGATGCCCAAAATTTCAGTTTTCAATTCTAGCCCGAACTTCAAAAAGTAGCAATAAAATGCTTAAATTTTTATTTTTTTCAATTCGACGTTAGCATTTCTGTTAAGTTTGATGATGTGAATTGTCAAATATTTCATAAATCTTAACTATTAATACATGTCAGCTAAAATTAACACTATAAATGAAGATTAATTAAAATGACGTCGTTGTTTAAAAATGACCTAAATTAGATTACTTAACCCCAAAGACCTTACGCTTTGATTTTAAAATTTCCCTTCGTTTTCAGTTTATTCTCTCTACGCCCTCACCTTTCGATTTTCAGATTATGCAGCCTCGACGTCCTCACACTAAAGGCATTAGGAGAACGAACTAAAAACGAAGAGTTTACTAGTGCAGTGTGTTGTAATATGAAATTAGTTTGGGATGTCAGAAAAACAAACAAAAAAATAAAGAGTTGAAGATATCGGGAGATCAACAAATAACGTCGAACTAAAATTGAAGAAAATTGAAAGTTTGAGTAATTTATTGTCACTTTTTAAAGTTTGAGTTAGAATTGAAAAAAATTAAAAGTTCGAGCATTTTATTGCTATTTTTTAAAGTTAAGGCTATAATTGAAAAATTGACGAAAGTTTGAGTTTTTTTTAATAATTAAACCCTATAATTTTAAATTATAAATTTAAGAAATTCAAAATCAAAATATCATCGCTTTTAAGTTTTAACTACGTACGTAACTCTGTTAAGTCATCGTCGACCAGAATGGCCATTACAATCGTAATTTGGAATTCGAATGGATGCAAGACTGAGTTCAAGTCCGTTTATTCAAATCCCATAAGTTCGAGCTTCACGAAAGCTTTTGAGCTCGAGCTGGGGCCTTGGTTTCTAGGGAGATGACCAAACTTTGTCTGATAATACAACGAACTTGGTAAAAAAGAACAGCCTTTTACTTGCCACAAATATAGTTACCAACCTTAGCCGGAATTAAACGGTTGGATAAGAAACAACACACAGAAACACAAGTTCCAGGATTATCAATGGCTGCCACTCTTCCTCAACCTCCTCTCCTTGGCCAAAATTGTTTGCTTTCCCCTTCTCAGAGTCTATTCAAATCATTATTAAATCACTCTCTCTTTATCAAAAGGGAACAGCGTGCTCTCGTTCGATGCTCGGCTAAGAAGAAACTAAGCTTTGTGGATCAAATTCTCGACTACATTGAAGGTTAGCACTCCATTTGGATCTACAATCGTTGCCCATTCGTTATCTCCTCCTGTATTTGCTTCAGCAAGTTAAAGATGCAAGAATTGGGCCCAATAATGTAGTAGAAATAGTTCTGCAGCTGTCTATTTTGTATATGTATCATTTTGGTTTCTGTAGGCCAAGATTGAATGTATAGGTTGATGACTTTTAGCTCATTCTGAAATTTTAATGATATTTGTCACTTTTTTCAATTGTAGGGGGTCCCAAGTTGAGGAAATGGTATGGGGCGCCTGATTTGCTTGAGAAAGATGAAACTGGTGGTGATGAAGACGAAGATGAATCTTCAGGTCCTTGGTATAGAAATTTGTTTCTTCATTCAAATTGCTCTGAATGTTTGCGATGAAATTTGAACTGTTCTTTTTAAAATAGAACCAAGGGATGCAGTTCTTGTCACAAATGGGGATAGCGAGATTGGTCAGGTGTGTGTTTCCCCTCTTACCCAAGTAATTTTGCTTCCTGTAGTATGTGAAATTCTCCATAGATTAAGTTCAGTTTGAATTATAAATTCTGATTCTGTAGTTTCTTTTCCTGTGATCAAATTGCAATCAATCTGAGTTGCTCCATCTTTAGTCCATTCTAGATGGTGATACTGTCATTAATTGTCAAACGAGTGCGAATCAAAGCAATCGTGAGCAACAAGCGGGCTGCCATGGAATCCTTTGGCGATTACGTTGAGGTCGGTGACCTTACATTTATCCAATCTAGTTCTTACATGGCCAAGGTTTTAAATTACGGATTACGGGTTATGTCATGGTTACGGGCACGATTGCAACAAATGACGATCCGGACCACAGCAATTAAAGGTCTCTTTCTTCTTTCCTTCTTGTACAGGCAGTGTCTGCAGACACAAGTGACGAGTCATTCCTGAAGAAAGGTCTCAGAGGTGTTCGTGCCATTATCTGCCCAAATGTATGTCTTTCTGCAAACTTTTTGTGTTATAGCCTTTCTCCACCTTCATTTTTAAAGGATGGTACCTGATACTAAACCTGTTTTATGAAAGATTGAGTCTTTAAAACTACAAAGTTCCAAAATTTGCTTCTGATATCTGCAAGATCCATAATTGGTAATAAGGAAGTCATATGTGATATGTATAACTGGGGTCTCTCTTTTTTAATCTAACAGGAAGGCTTCCTGTCTACCGTTGTTGGGAGCTTGAAAGGTATACAGCACATAATACTCTTGTCCCAGGTAATCACTTTCCCTCTGATCAGGTGAAATTCCAGGAAAGCTGCTGCTCAGTGATGTTCGTACATTGTGGTTTGATAAGGCTGCAGTTATCTGTTTATAGAGGTAGCAGCGGAATTCAAGCTTTGATGATAAACGATGCAAGAAAAATGGCAGAGCAAGATGAGTCAACACTTACGGCCTCCGGAATTCCTTATACCATCATAAGGTGTGGCTTGCTTCAAAATACTCCTGGTGGAACAAAAGGTTTCTCCTTTGAAAAGGTGTTTATACATATTTGATTGTTTCCTATACTTAAATGTTAACTTCCATTAGAGGGTAAGCCCGGTTTGATCGGGTTAGGTCTTGGGTATTCCGGTCCTAGAGGGTTCAAGGGTGGATTTGAACTTGACCGTGCTTGGGTTTGGACTTGGGTACTTGGACCTTTCCGACCCGTTGCAAGCACCATCTAACATTTATCGTCTATGTATCCTAACTCTTTACAAACTATCAAAAAGAAATCTGCTGCATGAGGAGGATGCTTTCATTGGTTGATGGTAGAAACAAAATTAGTCATTTTAAGATCTCTAAATCTAAACATCAGGTTTTGATGTTATTCACCTTTGAGTTTCCATTTCAAGTTCCCAAGTATTTGGACAGTTCATTATAGCTTGATTTTTTCACCTGAGAAGTAATAACATATGCAGCTCTCCTTATGGCAGGGTAGTGCTGAGAAGGGAAGTCTAAGCAAAGAAGATGCTGCTTTCATTTGTGTGGCAGCTCTTGATGTAGTCCCACAGGCAGGATATGTATTTGAGGTTAGTGAGACTCAACATGCAATAATATCCTCTTCATCTCTTTTTTAAGCATGATAATAAGCTAGGCTGAGCTCGGACTTTATATTCCAACCCGAGTTTGAACCCGATCACTTAAGGATTAGAGTAAACTTGAGAATCCATGTAAAGATTTCTTTGGTCACTATTTCTTCTTCTAGGTAACGCATCTATTAATGGTTGCTTCTTCTTTTGGACAATAGGTGGTGAATGGAGAAGAGAAGGTTTCAGATTGGAAAGAATGTTTAAACAAATTGATGGAGAAAGATCAGTAAACTCAGCCATGTTCACTTGCAATGAGTAGCATAAACCTGCATTTTCCTCAAAAATGTATTTTTTAAAACTCAAATCTCTTCTTCAAAGTGGACATGAAGAGTTCTTGTTGGAAGAAAGTTGACATGTCTAGACTGAGAAAACACTAGTGGATGACACATATGATCGGATGAAGCAGTCTCATATATTAACGAAGCATTGTTGTTACAACAACGAAGTTAAATAGAATATGAAATAATTAAAATATGTTTATAAATGACAATAATTATTAAACTCAGACTTGAAATTAACCTCACATGCTCATTTTTTTAAAATTTTAGTTTTTAATCGAATTTAGACTCTAGTCGCTTAAGTTTAGTGTTGCTTGAAATTTAAGAATTTTATATAAAATAATGATGTTTTTAATTTTTGAAAAATTTTTAAAATAAATATTATACGCAATCGAATTCGGACTTAAAGCTTTAGATCTGACCAAATTTTGAACTGAGTCCAGCATTGAACACAGAATTTCGGCCCAAGCCCATCCAGGTTGGATGGCTCCTGCCATCAAAATAAGCACTTGACATATTAATAGGTTGGGCTGAGCTTGAGCCCTCTCCTATGGTAGCTCTACCACAGGGCGCGGGCCGTGATCTGACCCGATCAGACCATAATCGACTCATAATTCACCCCATTCTAGCAAAAAACTGGCTTGAGCCGAAATTGTCAGCACATGTTTGTAGTTAAAGTAGAAATCTTTCTTCCTCTCTGAACTGGGTTCGCTGCATTTTTCCTTTCAAGATTTAAGCATCAGGATAAACAAAAGTATTTGTACATTTCTTCTTCCTCTTCTTCTTTTGTTCTGCAGTTATTACAAGGGACAGGAGGAGGGTTGTTTATTTCAGTGCAACTGCTAGGGTCATATCATAGCAGCAGATTGAAATCGCAGAGTAATTGCTGAAACCCAAATTTGGGATTTGGGAAGATACATACGACAGGAAGGAATTGAAGAACAGGATAGTCATGTTTTGTGACGCAAGACTAAGATGCGATTAAGACAATTGGAAACTTAAAGCAAGGCTATACAAGAATTTCCAGAAGGATAAAGAAACCCCTTGCAGACCTGAAAGGTTCAAACTGACGAAGTAATAACCACCAAAAGCTCGGAGTTCAGAGACACTTGAAGACGGCAATAAGTAGACTTTGGGTCGGCTGTATGCGGGTCGACACGGGTAGGCTCTAGTCGGTTCGGCCGGGGTCAATTCGAACTAGACTGGATCGGGCCAGGTTATATGGGTTGATGGAGATTTTGTTTTGACTGCATAGTTCCGGCGCAACTTGTGGGAAGGATGGACGGAAAGATCAAAAGATAGTGTCACTGTTTGTTTCGAGCAATAGCATAGAGCGGTCTTGGGTCGGGTTGGGATATCGGTCCGGGTCGGATGGAATCGGATCGTCAAGTCGGGTTAGACAACTAGTCGGGTCACAATACGGGTCGTCTGTCACCGACGGACCTGTGAAGGTGGTGAATTTGCTACTGTTTTGGATTATGGCGAGAGGAAACGAATAGAAAACGCGTTTTGAATGTAGTGCGAAGAACTACTCAAAACTGATGTAATGTAATGTAATTTGGAAGATGAAACCCTCCAGGGTTCTAATGGAGGATGAACAAGCACGTTATGCACTTTTTGAGCAACCAGATATCATTCCCCACCAATGGAGAATTCTGATTTGGGGAAGATTGCGCATTGGCTTCTGTTGGTGGTATTGATTCTGAAGGAGATGATTTCTTTACTTTTGAGCTAAACCTATCCATAGAGGTAGAGTATCCCAAGAGGCAAGAACCAATTAAGGGAAGCTCTTTACTAGATGAAGAGCTAATACCTGACTGGCGAGACATGAAAAAGTGTTACCAAAGGAAAACTTGGTTCTTTCAACGTAAGTATCCCAGTGAAGATTTCTTTTGTGACCGTTCTTTTAGGTACCATCTCCATTGATGGTTACTGCTAATGTTTTCTGCTTCTTTTGGACAGTAGGTGGTGACTGTAGAAGATGAGGTTTCGGATTGTAAAAGAGTGTTTAACCAAATCTGTGTAAACTCAAACAAGTTAATTTGCAAGGAGCATTAAGTTGAAAAAGTCAAAATCTGTTCATATGTTAAAAGAAAATATGATTGAATTGAAGCAATTTTATATAGACTCATGTCATGTATTTAACAGTTAATATGCATCTATTCCTATTAAATTACATAAAGATTGAACCTTGTAGCCAAGCTAATTCTGTTTTTCATGCTAAAGGTTTTCTGAATCTTTGGCGAAAATGCTTAACAATCAAACAAACGTTAAGTCCAACTGGTCCCTCCAAACTGATTCTCGTGAACAAACGTTGATCGATTGTCACGAACTTGGAATAGACTTGAGTACTTGACACGGCAATCCAACTTCAAACTCTTTTCAGATGTTCCTTTGCAGTCTTCTTTATGATTATCATATGAAGCAGCGAAGTTGACATATTAGACCAGTAAAGATAAAAGCAATTGCCAGTAATTCTGAATAACCAAGACCATATCTGTTCAGTTTTCTTCATCAACCATCAAATAAGAGCGCACACGCGCACACTTCAGGTACACCTACTTGCTAACTCTATTGGCGGCAGAATTGCCTATCTGTTGCCCAAGTATCTTGTTCATGTCTTTTTGTCTGTGTTCATAAGTGTAACATGATGGGATTTCCATTTCAGATATAAAATATTTATAGAATAAAGAGGAGACAGACATGCAACTACAGAATCCTACGTTGTTTATTGTCTAATCTCCCATTTCCTTGTGAAGAGAGCGTGTAGAAGTAGAAATCTTCCTTCTCCTCCACCCTCTCGGAGCTTCACCTCAAGATTCCCTTAACTAGGTTCACTGCATTTCTTCTTTCAACATTTGAGTGTCAGAAGAAACAAAGTAAATGTCCATTTCTTATTCTTCTTCTTCTCCTGTTCTACAGATTTTCCTTTAAAATTTTAACCTTTTATCACAAATGGGCAATCAAAGGACTCTCCCAAACTATTGAGTAATTTCATAATTCTGTTATGAAAATAAATTAGTTGAGGTATAATGACTAAAAGAAAAGTTTAAAGTTAACTCTTTTTTGTTTCATTATATTATCTTTTAAGATATAATCTCCATTAGTCATCAAAAGTATTTCTTTCTTCAAAAACAAGTTGATAAGAACTCCCCACTACATGTCTTATCACTAGTTTAAATCTTTCATTACTAGTTGAATTGCTTCAATAATTGGAGAAATGACAAGATAAGATCAATGATTCCAGTTTGATACACAGTCATAGCTCCAAAAGTTCACCTAAATCTTACAAGTGGCTTCATTACTGAACCATAAAATACAAAAGACGCTCCCGGGGGCTGGGACCAGATGAGAGCATCAATCATATCACTTTTGTGCTTGCTTGTGGAGAGGGTGAATTGGAACTTTAATGATCTAATCTCATTTAAAATTTAAGGGCCAGTTTACACCACTTTAACCTTAAGACAAGAGAGGAATGCATGTGGGGAAAGGAGGAAAGTACAAGCAAAGTTGAACCAACGTCCATTCATGAAACAATCATCGGGTCCCTTATCTTGTTCTTTAGTTATATTCCGGTCTTTAAAGCAACTATACCTTCATTATTTAATCTCTACTAATCTTCATAATAATGATTGTGCAAAATAGCTGTCAAAAGACTAATCACATAGAATGTCAGATTCTAAAAAGTCTAAACTAAGTGTAGCAACTACTTGAATTGTCCCAAAGCATTTATCAATGGAAAGGCCAATAATTCTCAAGGTTCTAACTTAAGTTGCATTTCCCCCACTTTTCCAAAAGTCAAAAAAGGCCGATTAATGAATAAAAATAGCTTCACAAAACAGAAGAGTGGTTATAAAGGGCATAAAAGAAATCGGTAGACGCCAAACTTTTACTATACTCTTCATCTTGAGATGCAGACATCATGAAGAACCTTTTGACAAACATAGGAAAAGAATAAAGTGGGTTGTTGAGAGTTCCCATCGAAAGCAGATTATGGGATGTCACCAACATGAAATGCTGATGACCATAAGTAAAAGACAAAAGAAATTTGGTTTCATATGTACCAACCAAAGAGTTCTAGAGATTCGAAAGTTCATCTTAATTACAACCACATGTGATCAATCAGTTAAACACAATCTCTTCAGATCATACCAGATATAGCAGCCTACATCAGATCCATGAAGAACAAAGACAAGTCAAGCATTGATAAACCAAATTCTTTCCAGGGAAGTACAATTGGTTAAACATTTTCATCCATTTGTAGACACTATTGAAACTTGTAAATTTCTTAACCTTTTATTCCAACTGATGATGTGGAAATTACACTGAAACTTGAGCCGCGCATACATATCCGTCGTCAAGAGTTGTTGCATTATCTTATCAAGTTTGTTTGTTTTAATTTCTAAGTAACCTTCTTATTCTATGCGAAAAAGAAGTTCAAAACCTATCTGAAAAGCTCAGTTCAATCAATTTACCCGGATCTAATTCTCTTCTGATTGACCTTTCCATTAGACTTCAAAATCCCACTTGATTCTCCTTCTGATGAAGCTTCTACTGACCTGGTGAAATTATTTGAAAGATCAGCATAAAGATCAACCACCCTTCTAATGTTATTGTTAAGCTCTCGAATCAACCCCACATTCCGAGACAGGTTATCGGGGATCTTCGATTCATGGTTCTGATTTATTTCGTTGATTAGCAGCCTGTTTTGATCTAGAATGTCTTGAACTTGCACAAAACTCTTCTCAAAGGTTTGCAAAACCCTGCCATCGGCTTGACTTCCATGGCCTACGCCTGGAAACAAATCCCCTTCCATTTCAATACCCCTTCAATCAATCAACCTCTACAACAAGAGAAATTGAATTTTATAACAGGGCCAGAAACAAGCTGTTATACAACAAGAAAGCAACAATTAACTTCAGATTTCAAAGAAAAACTAGCACTGAACAAATAAGATTAGGCTCTGGTGCAGGCAGAACCAATGAGGAAATGCCAGAAACATGTCAAAACTAGCTTTCCAGAAATCTGGGACCATACTATCTAAAACCATCTATCCACTTAAAGAGCCCACTGCAATAATTGATGTCATTTGATGTGATTACTCTCTTAACACTTGATGCTTTTCTCTGTCCCTCGGAACCAAAGTATGAACACACAAAGCAGTATAGAGAAACAACACGATGTGTGCAGTTTCAAGGATAAAAAGAAAAGGAGCAGCTCCTTTTCACGAAAGGGGAACCTTTTTCTTCGAAAACCCAATTCCACGCCAAATATTTTGGTGGAGATTCTGAAGAAGAATACAGTTTTCATGAAGACCCTCAAAAAGTAAAAAGCTTTTAGTTAATGCCAGAGAAGAAAAAATCTGCAGAAGAGAACTGAAAAAGAAGAGAATTGACCCCAACAAAAATGGATAAAAAACAGATAACTTTAAGACATTCTGCAACTGGATATATGGGATCGTTTCAAAAGTTATGGAGACCTACAATGTTGTTTAAGGTCCAAAAATACAAGATTCCATGATAGGTTTAACCAGAAACAGAAGAATAATGCTCAAAACACTAAACTTTAAGCAACAACTAAACCCAAAAAAAAAAAAAAGACAGAACTCCTATCATAAAAATGAAGCCATAGGAAAAGGAAAACAACTCACACAAAAACTGCCCAAGGAGAATTACAAAGCATCAAGAGGAAGAAAGCTTGAAACTTTGCCACAAGTTCCCAAAGTTCTTACCTTATAACATATTAGGCATCGAGCACTGCAACTGGGATACTAAAGAAGAAAGTAAACACAGTTTTCTGAATAAACCAGTTGGAAGAAAACAGAAAACAGTGACGAAGTTCTAATCTTTTAACAGTTTGATGAAACCCCAGAATCATAAACCTAACCCAGAATCAGAAACCTAAAGAGAGACAAGAAACAAGAAGAAAATCTATCATCTCGGTGTCTCTCCCTAGTCTCGGCGACTCTCTCTATTTATGTCGATGTACCTCTCTCAACTCCTCCAAGTTCTATGCTCCTCGTTTACTTCACCAGTTCACCTGCCCAATAGAATCCTTCGAGTTTCTCACATTTTTACTTTTCATTTTGTATTGGAGTCACCGAGCTTCTAATTAATTGTAGACTAGTCCTTTCAAATTTCAAAATTACAAAAAGTCTAAATTTAATAAATACAATAATTTATGAATTAAGAACTTAAAATTAAATAAAAATTAATTTAATTGACACTTGTTTATTGTATTTTCATTAATGAAATATTTTTATTAAGTGAAAAATAATTTGAATTGTAATTCAAATATAAAATATTTAATTTATAAATAAATAAAAATTAAATTATTTGCTTGAATTAGTGGTCCTTGGAGTAATCGGTAAAGTTGTTCTTTTATAATTAGTAAAGTTGTTCCTTTGTGATGATAAAGTCTACCAGTTGCTCCTTTATGACGATAAAGTCACAGTTTCAAGTCATGCAAATAACTTCTTTGTAAAAATACAAAAGAAATGCTACATACATCATAACTCTCCCTAAACCGAGCAAAGTTTAGGATGTTGTTGACTTTGACTTGAATTAATAGTTTTGTTATATATTATAATCAAGTTAATCTCATACTTTTATGTAATTTTATTTAATTAATTTTATAATTAAGTAGTAATTTTATTTAATTAAATTTTAATTACATGCATGAAATTTAATTTACAATTAGTGTTAGTAATCATGTTTAGTTGATTTAAAAAAGGAATTATGTCAAAGTTTTGTGGCAAAATTTTAAATAGTTGAATTAGTAAGGACGATTTAGCAATTTGATATTTTCAAAAGAACTTGCCGTATCAAACGACGTCGTTATTATGTGCGGTTTTTTTTAATTCCCCTCTCGCTACTTCTTCTTCTATTCTCCCTCCGCCGTGTCCAATTTTTCCAGAGAGAGTTAAATTTTCCGACCAACCAAACACTCCTCATTGTCCTCTTTATGCCTTCATGGACACACTCATCGCCTCGGCTCTTGAAGAAGTCTGTTCTCGAGGCCCCGGCGGCCTGACGCTGACCTCACTCTGGTCGGTTCTCACTCCAACGCCGTCTCTTCCTCTTAAGTCCGCTCTCTGGTCCAATCTGCTCTCGGTTCCTTCCCTCCAGTTCACTCTCCCGGGAAAAGACACGCCTTTGAGCCCAACCGATGTCACAATCCGGCGCTTTGAAGACGCGGAGAGGCTGTGCTTGAAGATTGCGGCTAAAGAGCAGCTTAGGGATTGCTTCGTCGGTCTCTACGATACTCCGTCCTCCGGCATGTCGGCCCCTCAGCTCCGCGCTCTGGAACGGCTCGCCTCCGCCAGGTTACAAATTTCTAACTTATATGTATAGGTGTATGCATATGTTGGCGAGGTTTCTGAAAATGTTGAGACTTTCATTGTTTGGAAATTTGTAGAACGGATGGAATTGCACAGAATCAGTTGGCTAAGGAGTTTGGGATTGAAGGAAAGAACTTGTTTTATATAGTACGGAATCTTGAGAGCAGGGGGTTGATTGTGAGGCAACCGGCGGTGGTGAAAACGACGGAAGCTGGTGGTGAGGGGGAGGGGAAGAACAGCTGGAGTGTGACGACGAATTTGATGTATTTGTATCGCTATGCGAAGCATTTAGGGATTCAGCAAAGGTTTGAGATTAATAAGGAAGGAAGGAGCTTGGAGAATGTGGGAGATGAGGAGGAATATGATGGTGAGGTTGTTGGAGATGGTTTGAGAGATGAGGTGCTTGTGATGGATTATTTGCCCGCATTGAAGGCTATTTGTGATAAACTTGATGAAGTGAATGAGAAGGTAGTGTCTTTTTGTTGGAGGGAATGTGTGTTGAATGAGTTATATTTTGTGTTTTGTTCTGATGGTTTGTGATTGAAGGTGCTTGTTATGTCAGACATTAAGCGGGATCTTGGTTACACCGGAACTCGAGGGCATAGGTCTTGGAGAAATGTAATTTTTTTTTTTTTTGTATTTGAATTTGACATTGTTTGAACTTGGGTGGTTTTCATTGTAATTCATACTAGTTGGTGATTATGGAAGGTATGTCGGAGGTTGAAAGATGCTGGTCTAGTTGAGGAGTTTGAAGCTAAAGTGAACGGAAAGGTTTTTCTTGTGTTATTTTTGCAAGGATTGCTCCATTTTATCCATGTAATCTGAAGTCCTTCACCTAAGCATAGCATCTTTTAATGCTGTATTGTGGCAGGTTGAACGTTGCCTACGCTTGTTGAAAAATTTTTCTCCAAGGGAGTTTGAGAGCAAAACCATTGGATGTGGAGAAAATTGTGACAGTGAACAAGTGATAAAGTTCGGAAGGATATCTCAACCAACTGAACAGCTGGTAGAACTTCCTATTGACCATCAGATTTATGACATGATTGATGCTGAAGGGAGTGAAGGAGCTACTGTTATGGAGGTTGGTATTGATGCATGTCTTTGCTGTGTAAATTCTAGTGCCCTTTTATTTGTAATTCTATTTCTATTATTTCTATGTTTGGAACGGTGCTTTCTTTTGGATAACCTCACATTCAACAGGAGAGTTCCTGTCTTTTGTGAATTACTGGTACATTTTATTTGCTCATATTATTATCAAATATGGTCTTTTGGGAGCTTGGAACGTTTCCACTATTGTCTAGTTAGTTATGATGATTATAGGCTTTTGTGAAAGTTATGATGATTATAGGTTATTTGTGCATTACTTATATTAAGGCCTTCCTTCCCTTTCCCTATATGCTTATTAAGAATGTGGCTTGGCTTAACATTCTGCACCATTGCAAGCATCTTATGTTCTGGCTGTTTATCTTTTGCAACTTCCTACCTTATCGTGACCAGGTATGTGGGAGACTTGGGCTTGATAAGAAAAGAAATTATCCTCGATTTCAGAACATGGTCTCAAGGTTTGGCATGCATTTACAGGCAGAAAACCATAAGAGAACAGTTGCATTTCGAGTTTGGACTTCTAGGACTCGTAATTCTGAAGCATCAAATGTATTTCAGAGTAAATCCAAGATCACCCACAGTGACAACAACTTAGACTTGGATGTTGGCAGTCCTCATGTTTCTGGCATGTTGATTGAAAACTTTGTACAAAATGATTATTCAACTTCCAAAGTTGATAATGTAATTCCTGAAGACCCAAATATTGAAGAAAGTGAGCCCAATTTTTATGAAGGCTCTCAAAAAGATGTTATGGCTGATGATGCGGCTGACTGTCCTGGTAAAGTAACTGAGACCAATGCGCCGAGAGGTTCTACTTCCAATCCAGGACTTGATTTAGCGAACATGGAAGTTGGAACCCATGATACTTCATCTCAGATAACGCCTACTTTGTCAAATCTACCCATCTCTGTATCACATCAGATGTATCCATATATGCCGTTAACTTCTGATGGTGCCTTGAGAGAGCAGAGGATACTTCAACGTTTAGAGGTATTTTTCATCATTGACTTCAAAGAAGGGTTATATCAAGGTTCATTTGTTGTATTTATGGCTTATGAACCTACTTGTAACATTGTTATTCTGTAGGATGAGAAATTCATTTTGAGATCGGAGCTACATAGGTGGCTTGTCAGTTTTGATAAAGACAAGTGCACAACAATGGACAGGAAGACCATTGACCGAATTCTGAACAAACTTCAGCAGCAGGGTCGTTGCAGATGCATACATATTAATGTTCCTGTTGTGACAAACTGTGGCCGTAGTCGTATCACTATGGTGATTCTGCATCCATCCATTCAAGGTTTTCCACAGGAGTTAATGGGTGAAATTCATGATAGACTGAGGTCTTTTGAGAAAGAAGTCCGACGCCAGGGGTCCTCTTGGAGGAAGAATAATGAATCAGTTCCGGTGTTGAATGAAGTAGTGAGATCTCAGATGTCTGCTGTTTCAGATGAAAATGCTGCTAAATCAGAAGCTATGCGCACCAATGGGTTTGTGTTGGCAAAAATGGTTCGTGCGAAGCTGCTTCATAGGTTTATTTGGGATTATGTCCGTTCCATCCCTGGGTGGGATGATGTTCTATCATCTGGAAAAGATACATGCACTTACAAACTCTTTGCACTTGAAGAAGCTGTGAAGGCCATCCCAGTTGAACTGTTTTTACAGGTTGCAGGGTCTACTAATAAATTTGATGACATGCTCGAAAAGTGCCAGAAAAGCCTGCGTCTTTCTGATCTTCCTGTTGAAGAATATAAGAGCCTTATGGATACTCGAGCAACTGGGAGATTGTCAGTGATAGTGGATATCCTGAGGCGTTTAAAGGTATACTTTAGTTTTTGATGCCATGTGGAATAAAATGGATGGGAATTATTAGATTGAAAATGTAGTTTTGTCTCCACTAAGGTACCGGTCTTGAAACAGAAATATGAAAATAATTTTTTTAATCCCTGCATCATAAAGTTGAAGCAGTGTTTTCTCTGATTCATAATTGTTTAAGGAATATTTCTAGTGCCTTACTTTTATTATATCAGGCGTTAAAACTGGTTCGGTAATGTAGCTAATACGGCTGGTACATGGTGGACATTCAGAGGAGGGATCCAAGGTTCCACATGCAAAATGTACACATGCAATTGAGCTTAAACCTTATGTGGAGGAGCCATTATCTGTATATTCAACATTTAACTTGAGATCTTCTGATCTTCGCCCAAGAACAAGACATGACTTTATCCTATCAGAAGGAGTAGCTGTTGATGAATATTGGAAAATTCTAGAGTATTGTTATGCTGCTACTGATCCAAAAGCTGCTTTACATGCTTTCCCTGGATCAGCTGTTCCTGAGGTTTGTGCTTGGTGCTTTCTTTTCCAGGTTGTTTTAGTAAATCATTTGTGCCAAATTTTCACAAGTATATTCTTTTTGTCATATTATCAAATTCGGGAGTGCTAAATGCTAAGGAATCTGTACTTTGTTCATCTTGTCAGGTCACCTTAAATTGCCACCAGACTTGTTCTGCAACTTTTCATTTTCCTCCCATTTTTTTTCTGGCATGATAAATATATGTCGAAATATTTCTCTTAGCGAATGCATTCTCACAGGTTTTCCTCCAAAAGTCTTGGACCTCTCTTCGAGTCATGTCAGCAGACCAGCGTGCTGAGCTCCTAAAATGTGTAGCAAAGGATCATATGCACAGAAAGATTTCATATAAAGAGTGTGAAAAGATAGCAAAGGATCTTAATCTTAGTTTGCAGCAGGTATCCTGGTCTCGTGGGCTTTTGTCTCTCTGCTTATGGTTTATCCTTTTCTGTTCGTGATAGTTTTCTTAATTTGTTAGCTTTCCATCTTGTTGACAGAATGATGTTTTTCTATGTTGAAATAATCTCTTTCTTCCACCCCTTTCTTGTACATAAGTAGATTATCATCTCTTGGCAGGTACTTCGTGTCTATTATGATAAGTATCAGCAGCGTCTTAGTGGATTCCAGAGTGTTGTAGAAACCAATAGAGAGGATTTTCTACCATCTATTAGGAAGGGCTCTGCATCTTCCAAGAAAAGGAAGAAGGACATGCAACCAAGCTCAGTAAATTGCAGCAGCCTTGATAGTGCAAATGAAGAGGTGGTTGAGCTTGAGCACCATAAGTTTCCTGGTACTGGTGAGCAGTTTGAGGAAGGAGATCCTTATACATCAGGAGATCGTACTGATCATTTCCCAATGTATCCGGAGGATGTTCAGCCAAACATTGTGGGAGAACAAGAACCAAACGATGATGGGGAATGCTACTCTGTAATTAGTCAATATGCAAATTCAAAAATGAAGCCAAGCCGAAAAGGCAGGTTTTCATGGACCGATGAAGCGGACAGGTTATGATAATTCCCTCTTTTGACCATAATAATAATATATCAATGTACTGTGATGTAATCAATCAGATATGATGATGTATGAATGCTGTAGGTTGTAAACTACTGGGCTCTATTGGATATCTGCTATAAGCAATTATCAATCAGGCTATAAACCTTAGTGGTATTTTTAGGTATAATGTAGTGATGAACCTTTTCAATGTTTAAAACTACCTAAAAGGTATGTTTCAATGCAGATGATTCTTGTTCATTTTTCTGAGTTTATTTTGAATCTGTCATGAAAGAAGGGGATATATTTGTGTATGTAGCACCCTGATCTACCAATTTTTAACAAATACTCATCTTTCTGCAGGCAACTGGTGATCCAGTATGCAAGACATCGAGCAGTTCTTGGAGCGAAGTTCCACCGAATAGATTGGAATATTCTTCCCTACCTACCAGCACCTCCAAAAAACTGTGCTAGAAGAATGGCTTCTTTGAATCGCAACACGAAATTTCGGAAAGCTGTAATGAAACTATGTACCATGCTTAGTGAACGTTTTGTGAAGCGCCTGGAGAAAGGCCATAATATGCCTTCTAATGATGATCGGTGCAGAGTTCTTGTATCCTCAGTGGAAGAAGGTCCTTATAGAAGGTTTTCTGGCACAAAGGAGTGTGTTGAAGGAGCAGATTTCACAGAAGAAAAGTGGGATGATTTCAACCAGGAAAATATTAAGAAAGCCTTTGAGGATGTTCTTCTTTGGAAGCGAATGGCTAAATTGGATGCCTCTAAGAGATTTGAATCTTCCACTGGCGAGTGGTCTAATTTGAACACAAATGGTGAAGGATATGTATGTTGCTGAAACTTGTACAGTCTCTCTTTGGTTCTAGCTACAATGTAGGGTTTAAAGTACTATAATTAAAAATCATTGTTGTTATGAATAAATTTCGAAGATATAAAATTCAAAATTAATTTCAAGTATATACAAAAATTTAAGAGTCATTAATCATTACCGCCATCTCAAATTCTGATTAGTGAATGGAATAATTAAGAGTCTGATGCACTTTAGTGTGCATGCATCTGACTGTCTCTTTGTGTTTTTCTGTATGCCCATACATTTCCATTAGCAACACCTCTAAACTATTCAGTGGATATTTAGATTTCAACGTAATCTTGGCTAAGATGTTTATGCTTTGTTGCAGAATCATGGTGAATCTGAATCGGTGCCAAGAGCTAATTTTAATGAGGACACCCAAAACCTTGGACGAGGAAGACATAAAGATTCTGTGGGAAGATCAAGATTCCAGCGCCTTCATGAGAAATTTACGAAGCTTTTGAGTGAAGGAACTAATATTAGTAGACAAGTTCGCAGATCCGTGGCTGTTTCAAATGCAGTAGAGTTGTTAAAGCTTGTTTTCTTGAGCACCTCAACAGCACCAGAATTGCAAAATCTATTATCAGAAACCTTGCGCCGTTATTCAGAGCGTGATCTTTTTACTGCTTTTAGCTACCTCAGAGAGAAGAGAATCATGGTAGGACATCCTCTTCTGTTTTGAACACTTTTTGATTTTAAAATTCCACAATTTTTGCATATTAAGTGTGGCCCAATATGGCACTTGCTCATATAATTTGGGAGATGACTCTAAAGTCATTGCCACATCTTTTGAAGTGCGGGAACCTTATGATGGTTATAGCATTATAGCACTTTAAAATCATGTTAAATATAACTCACTCCTGGGTTCAACCACAGCCTAGCTAACACATTAGATTGATCTGTAAGTTCTTTAATTTATACTAATTGAGATCAGATCCCTTATTGTCAAAAATTGGCACATGTATAAACATTTGGTTCATTTCGTATCTTTCCCAATGGTCATCTCAATATGTCAATGTGGTCAGGGTTGATAATTCTTACATCCTTTAACTCCTGGCCAGGACCCAGGGGTATGGTGCTTCTTTCAATGCTTTTAGCGTATTGGAGGATAGTTAATTATTCCTTTCCCTTTATTATTGAAATGGCTGCTAAGTAGTTACATTGCTTAAGTTATCCGATGCTCCCTTTTTTCTGCTTACATAAAGCACAGGTTTTACTTATGCAAGCTCTGAACTTTTCTAAAATTCTTCATTTCCTGGCTACTGAATTCTTAAGAGGTTGGCTAGAATGCAGGCTGTGAAGTTATAAACTAAAGGTCAATTAATCTATGGACTGTGTTCAAAATTTCTCTAGCTTATTCTTTTTCACTTGCTTGGAAGTCGTCTCAACGTCAGTGTCCCTCATTGTATACAATATGACCCTTCATTTTTTTAGTTACAGTCCCTTTCACTTATTACTGTTTTGTATGCATTTGGCAGATTGGAGGCGATGGTGGCCAACCATTTTTGCTATCTCAACAGTTCTTGCATAGTGTTTCTAAATCTCAGTTCCCGGTTAACACTGGAAAGAGAGCTGCAAACTTTTCCAATTGGCTTCATGAAAGACATAAAGACCTTACAGAAGTGGGAATCAGTCTTTATGCAAATTTGCACTGTGGGGATATTTTTCAACTATTTGCACTAGTTTCTTCTGGTGAATTATCCGTTTCCCCGTGTCTGCCAGATGATGGGGTGGGTGAGGCTGAAGATTTTAGAAATTTGAAACGTAAAGCTGACGATGATGATTTAAGTGATGATAACAGGGTTAAAAAGCTAAAATCTTTAGCAGACAGTGAACTTATTTCTCGCCGAGAGAAGGGCTTCCCTGGTATTAGTGTATCTGTGCAATGTGCAACAATCTCAACCATTGATACTGTTGAATTATTCAAAGATGGGGATACCATTGTTGGTGAACTCCACTGGAGTGATATTCTGGGGCAGAAAATTGTCTCTTGTTCGTCTAATTGTGATCTGACAGAGGAAGTGCCTAATCTTGATAGCATCATTCCTGCAGCAGAATGGTCAAGCAAGTCTCCTTGGGAAGCTATGGCTGACTATGCAGAATATCAAGTGCCTGGAACAAAACAAGTTCATGGCTTAAATCCTGAGGTCTTCAAAGCTATTTATGCTGCTATTCAGATGGCTGGTGACCAAGGTTTGAGCACGGAAGAAGTTTCTCAAGCCGTGGGGCCAGGTTTTATAGCCTCTCTCTTTTCCTCTATCATCACATTGTTCATATTTAGACTTTATGTGGATAATTCTTAAATTTTTGTCGGTGTTCCTCTCAGGAGTAAATATGCATGAATGTGCCATTGATATACTCCAAGTATTTGGATGGGTATTGAAGGTCAGTTCTACTCTTGATTTAACATTTCGGAGATGCTTGTCTTCATTTTGGTGTAGCCATGAAATAGGCAAGTGGCTCAATTAGTACAATTTCGTTTAGCAGAATATATTAATAAAATAATTCAAAATTTGAACAGTATTATTTGGTAATTGAGATGCTATGATTCTGCAATATATTTGTTAGTTAATTTCCAAAAGAAAAATATTTTTCTTAGTTCCTGCTGCATATGCTGATATTAGCAATTACTTTATATCCTTTTTTCAGTTGTGGAAGGTGAAGTTATTTCTTTTTACTTAACTAAAGATTGTTCGTTCCCCATGTTGTTCACATATGATGCTGAGGCTACCTTAGATGGTTTTAACTTCAATTATGGGATTTGGAAAAATTCTGACATTTACACTTTCTCTGTAGGTTAATGCTTTCGAGTCTGTTCGCATTGTTGATTCTTTATATCGTTCCAAATACTTTTTGACAGTTGGTTTCCATCAAGAACTTAAGCAACATCCAGTTAAAAATTCCATATGCAAAAATAATGATCACCGTCCAATATCTCAGCCCCTGAATCTTGATGTAGTCGGTGGTAGTTCTAAAGAAAAGGTTATCTTGAGTGATAACAATGTCCACAAAGTTACAATTCTTAATCTTCCTGAAGATGCTTTAGCCTTGGATGGGAACCAAAGTTGCAGCACGAATGAATGTGGTTTGCTTGATAAAAATTCAAGAGGATGCAATGATGAGAGGGAAACTCTTAATTGCTCTTCTGGTGGGTTTAGTGTGCCAATATTGCCGTGGATAAATGGAGATGGGACCATCAACAGGGTTATTTACGATGGGCTTGTTCGCCGTGTTTTTGGTATTGTGATGCAAAATCCTGGAATGCTAGAGGTATATTCCTGTTTCTAAACTTGTCTTTTGGGTATCTACAGTGATTATTCTGGACGAGGATAGAAAACTGTTGAGTTTCTGTGCTGCTTTTGTGGGCAGGATGATATTATACTCAGGTTAGATGTATTGAATCCGCAGGTAAGTTACTTTTATCTATCAATCACCATCTCATCAAGTCTTCGTTAAACTTGGTATCATCAGAGTATGCCTGAAACTGCACAATTTGTGTTTGTGGTTGTGATTATAGAGTTGTAGAAGTCTATTGGAGTTGATGATTTTGGACAAGCACCTCGTTGTGAGAAAGATGATTCAATCTACTTCAAATGGACCCCCTCCTCTTCTTGGAACACTCCTTGGAAGAAACTATAAAGAATCCAATTTGGTGTACCGAAAGCATTTCTTTGCCAATCCCATGAGACCATCTTTGCTCTGATACTCTCCCCCTCTATATCTTATAGTGTTTGATGAGGATGAAACCTGTAAATGTATGATGATGCTCTGTACAGTGCAGGGATCCAACTTCTGTTGGAATTTTAATTATAATAATAAAATGATGAAATTGGAATTATGATTAATGGAGTCTTAATATGCTTAACTAGTTTGATGAGAAATTATTGCTTGAAATTAAAACTCATTACCTTGTGATGAGAATCCAAAACTTATATTTTAAAGTTAATTTGATTGAATTTTTATAAAAAATATTTGAAATTTTAACTCATTAATTCAAGTTGAAATTGAAAAAAATAATTATAAAATAAAAGTTATTAACTTTGAGTATTCACTTTTTAAAAATTTGTCTTATTTTTTCTATTTTTTATTGTAATAATGGTTTTGATAATTCTCTTTTTAGTTTTTAATTAAGCAATTAATTAAATTTGAACCCTGGAGAAACTCTCTTCTTCAAATGGCATGAAGCCACATGAACTTGAACCAGTCGTTTGACTTTAGTCTCCTCTTCTCTCAACCATCAATTTCTGACCCCACCTTCCATCTTGCTTACGTGTACGGCGGTGATCTAATCTCCTGCTCTAATTCTCTTGCGTCTCTTCTCTCCTACCCGCTCTTTCTCTCTCTCTCTCTCTCTGAAAATCTCTGCAAAAGCTTACACGGAAACACCCAAAAGAGAGGTACTGAGAGAAAACCAGCAAAACAATTCCACCGTAATCAAACCTCAAAAAAGATATGAACTTTTGATGTTACAGACATAATCGAAGAAAACCCAATTCTCGAAATATTTTCTTCCTTTGTTTCAATGGCAGAAAGTGCAGCTTCTTCGCCAAAGCCCCTACCTACAACAATGGCCCCATCACCATCGCCACCTCCACAAACACCACAATTTCAGTCCCAAACCCAACAACAACAGCAGCAGCAGCAGACAGCCTTGACAAATATGAACCCAACAACCTTAACATCACCACCTCAACAACAACAACAAGAAGTTCAGACGCCAACTCCTAACTTATCTAATTTGCCTCAGAACCCACAAATCTCCTCTCCTTCTATTGATCCGCAAATCTCTTCTTCGCCTTCTCTACAACAACAACAACAGACAATTCTACAACAACAACAACAAGCTTCACAACAGCAACAACAACAACAACTTCAGCAACAGAATGTGGCTTCTATGTCTGGATACCAAATCCAGCAAAACCTTCAAAGATCTCCTTCTATGTCTCGTTTGAGCCAACAACAGAACCAGTATGGTGGGGTGTTGAGGCAACAGCTGCAGCAACAGCAGCAGCAGCAGCAGCAACAACAACAACAACAGGGGCTTTATGGACAAGTTAATTTTGGTGGGTCGGGGTCAATTCAACAGAGTTTGCAGCAGAATTCACAGAATCAGCAGATTGGTGGTACCAACTTGTCAAGATCAGCTCTTCTCGGGCAGGGTGGTCACCTCCCTATGCTGACCGGGGCAGCAGCTGCCGCTGCCGCTGCTCAGTTGAACTTGCAACCCCAGTTGTTAGGTTCGGTATGGATTTGATTGGCCTATTTTATTTAGTTTCCGTTTGTTATAGAAATTTCTACCTTTGTTTGTTTCTTTAAGCGTTGAAAGAAGCTTTAAATCATGATGTATTGCGTGATTGAATGATTTGGTTGATGCGTCAATTGTGTGATTTGCAAGAAGGTGATAATAGAGACTCCAGATTATTGTTGCGCTCTGTGTTTTTATGGGGATTAGTTTTGGTTTTAAAAGTTCAAGTGAAGTTGGCTGTGCTTCTATAACTGATAAGGGTACTTATCCAACACCATTTTGGCGCTTTTGTATCGTCATTGTTGGTTGGGTAAAACTTGGATCCCAGACTGATATTCTGCTCTAACTTTTTAAATATATAGGTTGACTTTTCTGATTTAAAAGCAATGATTGATCAATCATTAGTTCTATTTGGTGTTTTGTGGCTTTTGGACCTGAAAAGCTGGACTTGGGTCCTATTTGTTAACAAGAATATGAATCTATGATTGCCTAACTTAAACTTCATCAAGGAAAGCAAAATTGTTGCAACTTTATCAATCAAATGTGCTTAGTGCTTCTTAGAATTCACTTATTGGACCTTGATCCACTAGAAATGGTGACATTTCTAAGCGTTGTGTTTGACCTTAATCTCGGCATGTAGATATTTACTGTTTGAGTTTATGCAGAATGTTCGATTTGGAGTTTATGCAGAATGTTCGATTTCAGGATTAGGGTTGGTGGACTATAGGTGGATTCTTTTTTTTTGCTGATGATTAATAGTTGCTTCAAGTTTTTATATGGTAGGTGTAAATAGTAAAGTCCCCCAAAAGTAGAGTGCTGGTTGTTCTCTAGGTGGGACATGTTTATCCAAAAGTTTTGATTTCTGACATTGTTTAATTATATGGAAGAAACAGATGTCGAGGTGGCATCTTTCTCCACAGTTAACAATAACTTAATCTTCAATTGGATTTAACATATCGTTAACTTTATTGATTGAATTCTTAGTTAAGTTAACTTGAATTGTTTTGAGTTAGCTAGATAATCTTGTACGTTACGATGAAAACAAGAATCTTCTCAGACTAGTTTTGCATGTAGCCGAGGCAGAAATCAGGGTTGGTGCAAGGCTCCCAGTTCCATCCTAGCAACACTTCCGGCCAGCCTTTGCAGGGAATGCAAGCAATGGGAATGATGGGAACACTTAACTTGAACTCACAACTAAGGCCTAATAGTGCTCTTGCTTATGCTCAACAGCGGATGAATATGGGGATGAGACAGCAATTAGCGCAACAAAATCCAATCTCTTCTCAGGTAGTTACTCCTCTACTAATATGAAATGATTATCCTTTTATCAGTTCCTTTTTATTTGTGTATATCTGTGAACTACAATTTTCCACACACGTTCTTTGATTTATCTTCCCACTTAAGTCGGATGGATAATCTGAAGTTCTCTTTCTTCCATTTCTCCACTCTTTCAAGATACAACTTAGACAAGATCTTTTGATAAAACTTATAACCAGAAATTTAACGAGCTGGTATACTATCATCTTTAGCAATCAATAATGTATGTAACAAATTTGACATTAAATTGCATTGCAGGTTCAAAGCCTACCAAGATCATCATCACTTGCATTTATGAACTCTCAGTTAACTGGACTGCCTCAGAATGCACAGTCAGCGATGATGTCAAATTCTTTGTCCCAGCATCAGTGGTTGAAGCAAATGCCAGCAATGTCTGGCCCTGCGTCACCTTCATTACGCCTTCAACAGCATAGGCAGCCACAAGCTCTCTTGCAGCAGCAATTAGCTTCATCTTCTCAACTTCATCAGAATTCAATGACATTAAACCCACAGCAATTATCCCAGATGGTACAGCAGCAGTCAACTATGGGTCATCAACCACTGCAACAACAGCAGCAGCCACAACAACCGCAATCACAACCACAACCACAGCCACAGCAGCAGCAGCAACAGCACCACCAACAGCAGCAGCTGCCGCAACAGCAACAGCAACTACTACAGCAGCAGCAGCAACCACAGCAGCAGTTGCAACACCATATGTCCTTGCAACAGCAGCATCCTCAGCAACAACAGCAGTCACCAAGAATGGCAGGACCTACAGGTCAAAAATCTCTTAGTTTGACAGGATCACAGCCAGATGCCACGGCATCTGGTGCAACTACCCCCGGAGGGAGTTCAAGCCAAGGGACAGATGCCACTAATCAGCTTCTTGGGAAGAGAAAGATACAGGATTTGGTTTCACAGGTCTGGCAGAGTTTTAGTAGATCTTCCGCGTTCTTAATCATTTTCCTTATATTCTGCCTTTGCTTGCTATCTGGTGGTAGGCATAGGTGTCTTGTTTACTTTTTGGCTCTTTTGCAGGTAGATTCCCAGGGAAAGCTGGATCCTGAGGTTGAAGACCTTCTCTTGGAGATTGCTGATGACTTTATTGACTCTGTGAGGTTCTTTCTCCTTGCCAGATGCAATCCAATTGTCTGTGCTGGGATGTTTGCTTTGATGTGCATGAATATCTATAGAAATTCTGTGTAGATGGGATAGAATCATATGAGTGAAGAACTACAGAAATTTTCCCTTGTCTTGCACTTAACTCCTGTAGGTTTAAAAAGCGCTGTTTTCTTTTGTATTTTCTCACGCTAAACCCTAAAACTAATGAGGAGGAAGTTTGTATGAAGGACAAGATTATGGCTTTGTACTTGTTCATTTAGACAATGCCTTGATCTCTCCTTTCTATTCATTGTCGACGCTAAGCATATTCATGCTAATGCTACCTTCTATGACATTTTCTTAAATGTATCTCTCCTTTCTGCATCTGGTGCTATCATAGACCTTAATTTGCTTGTTTTCTTTGGTTCATTAGTGGAATTAGGGTTTCTGGAATGTGATTTTTCCTGTAGTGCAGCATGCTTGATATTCTATACTACTTTAGCCAATTGCGTACCTCAAAGTAGGCCTTTCTATACTACTTTAGCCAATTGCATACCTCAAAGAAGGCCTTTCTTTCCTTCAGTTCATGTGTAAATGATGTATAACAAGCACCTGGATTGTCATTTTAAAATCATGATATCCCACAATGATTTCGTAGTATAGCCCAATATTTTGTTGTGACTTTTAAAGTTGAACTAACTTATACATGGTCATATACACACATACCACTTGGTTTGTCCTGGTCTTACATATAGGAACTTGTCTTCTGGCTTCAAATTGCAGGTCACTACATTCGGATGCAATTTGGCCAAGCATCGAAAATCTTCAACTTTGGAGTCCAAGGATTTATTGCTGCACTTAGGTTTGTGCTGATCTGCTTATTTTCTATTGAAAATCTTTTAATGCTTTGATAAGGATATGGATGTATATAATGCATGAATATTCTTTTCAGAGAAAAACTTGCAATTGACAATCCCTGGATTTTCATCTGAAGAACGGAAGTACCAAAGAAAACCTGTAAGCATTTGAAGATCTCTATTGAAGTTCAAGATATCTGTTTCTATTCTTTGTCCAATTATTTGAAAACACATTAATGGGTTTGGGAAAAGAAAATTCCATAGTGTATATTCTGACATCATGAGAATAAAACGTGCAGTTGTCAAGTGAACTTCACAGGAAGCGTCTTGATATGGTAAGTAGACTCTTATAATTGTTTTGCTAGTGTTCTCCCAGGAATTTCCATGTCCAATTCTTGTGACACAGTTATTGGTCCAGATTTGGGCATCAAGGGAGTCCTTTAACTCTGAATCAGTTAACTCCAATCCCAAAGACCTAATCAAACAAGGACTTGGCAACCCAAATGTTAACAACCACCTGATAAGACCCTCACCTAGTTCAGAGCAGTTGGTTCCAAAAGCAACCAGCTCCCAAATGCTGCAGCAGATGACCCGATTTTGATCGATAGGTGTCAACTTTGTTGATTGTCTTACTACTGGGACATTATTGGTAAGCATATGATTTACAATTATCAACATTGCCAACTAACCACTCCATGCCAGAGAGATAGAGAGACGGTATTTATGGGCAAAAACATTGCTGTGTCTAGTACTCAATTCATGTTTGAAATAATTGAATTGTTTTGGTAGTATAAATGAGTATCAAATATTCCAAAAAGAGAATTTTGGCAAATTGTAATAGATTTTATGAATCAATTCATTCTAGAAAATCTTGAAGAAGTTTATTGCATATACTAGAAGTGCAAGGACCTTTCCATGGGTTCCTATCAGCGGAAGGCAATTGCAGAAGTTAAAACTTTTTGCTTTTCTTGCAGAAGTTAAAACTTTTTGCTTTTCTTGGAATAGGATAATCTCCATCTTTGCTAGAGAGGGAGAGAGAAACAAGAGTCTTCAATTTAGGAATCCAGTAAAACCTTAGGTTTCACCAGAGTTCTGCCCTTGATCTTCAATAGATAGTAGCATTGTTTTTGATGTTTATGCCTAGATATAGATCATGTTTACCTACTTTGTCCCAATTCATATTTCTTTAAAATCTCTTTCTAAACTCAGAATCTTTTTGTTTCTTTCACAGTTTTGATCGACTATATTTGGATTGATGTAAGCAGACTGTAATTATTTCTCGAGGTAGTAGAAGACCTTGCAAGTGTTTGAGAAGCTTGCATATTGGATCATCTAATTATACTTCTTCAGAGTTGATGTATAATTAATTTGATTGGATGAATAGGACCATATAAGATATGCATAACAGAGTTGATAAGTTTCTGATAAAATTTAGCAGCCCTGGTTCTAGCTCATCCAGCATTAGGATGTAGATGGAGCTTGGATTGGTGGGCTAATTCTGTAGTATCTTGTTTAGTATTTTATTTCAGGAGACATTTTTCTGTGCTGGGATTCAAGATTTCTTTGCATCTTACCAAAGCAGAATTGAAGACCAGACATCTTTCTTGTCCCAAACTTGCTTCAAATGATGTCTGCTGATTGTACTAAAATCACCCAGGTTGGTCTAAACTTCCCACCCTGACATGAATGTCTACTTCTGCATACATCAAAATATGGCCATAAGGTGCTTACTATCATTTAGGGTCCATTGTCCTGGTTGGGTTCAACTAATATACTTTAAAGCTCTAATGTCCCATATTCTGCTGGGATGCTCCCAGGGTTGGAAATAAGCTGAGTCGGGTTTTGGATTTGATGCGAAAATTTTTCTATACTTGATTTTGAGGTTGAGTTCAATCAAATTCGATTCATTAATTTTAAGTTGGTTCGATGCTGATCCGAGAAAATCTATCATATTGAACTCACAAACCCTAATTTGACCCAAGTCAAGCTTAAGGCAAGACCAATGAATCTACAAGACTTGGGAAAGAATTCAAGAGAAGAAAATTTTGTTATGATTGGTCAAACACCAAAAATATCTGTTAAGTTTGATCGAATCTGAGTATTTGAATATGAAATTGAGCTTATTAACTTGAACATGCTTTGAATTTATATATCATCTAAGCCCTTTTGTCAAAAACAAAACAGAAAATTTTCATCTAACCTCCTATGTCCAACTTATCTTATTGCTCTTAATAAAATAACTAATTAAACACTTCAAAATGGGATTAAGTTTATCTTTTGATTCTCATCTGGTGTCGAGCTACCAAATCCAGTTGCTTATGTATCATTACTAGGTCCTCCATGCACATAGCTTCTTCCTTCCTTGGCACCAGTTAGCTGAAGGTGGCAAAAGCGGCAGGACCATTACCCCAAGAAATTTGACACTTGGACCGCAACTTGGCTCCTTTTGACATCGTTGCACATCAAGACGTAACGTTTGGTAATAGGACTGTAGTGTAATATTTTGCTTACTCGTCCAAAAGCACAGCTCAAGGATGAAAGCAATTTGTCCTCGTGGTCCTAAATTTTGGAAAGATTAGAAACAAATGGACATTGGAAAGGGACCCAAGAACATGGGAAATGGCAAATAATTATTGTTTCTATCTTTTGTAACAATGAAGGGGAATGGAATAGTAGTAAAAGGGCTTGTCTCTACCAACGAAGGAATTTGAAACTGGTCATTTTTGTACTTTCAGAAGGCTTACAATCTGCTCGTGTTAAAGGAAAACTAAGGTTTAAGTTAGGGTTAGCAAATCAGGCAGGTTCCACCTAACTTGAGCTAGTAAAAATGTTCGAGTTAACGAATTGCTGGTAAGATCTGAGTTTGTGAAGATTGACCCAATTCGATATAAATAACTTGACATAAATTTAACTAATTTTATAAAATGATATCATTTTGATTCGTTTTTATATCTACTTTTATAATCTGCATCACTTTTTTATTGTCACATTTACATGTGAGTCTACCAGAAATAATTTCTCTACTATTTAGGAATAAGGCTGCGTACAATCAGATCTTTCTAGACCTCGCTTTGTTGCGAGATTTCAGACTAGGTGATGACGAAGATGATATCATTTTAGTCTAAAATATGATCAAATTTTGAATATTTTGACTATTTAAATTGAATTCATTAATTTCTGCCAGCTCAAACTCAATCAAATTTTGAATTCAATCAGATCTATCTTCGTCCCTAATTTGAATTCAATTTCATATAGCAAAAATTGAGTTGAAGTTGAAAATATGGCTGCTTGTAAATTTGCAATAGCATCACCTAGTTACCTACTTTATTTACATGCAGCAAAGAATATATTCACGTGCATGTCACATAAATTAACCATAAGATATATATTAAAAAAATGAGTTAATAACAAACAAAGTCATTTGTCCTTTATGGTTGAATGGTAGCAGCCGCCGAGCTATGAATTATGATAATGCCTGAGTTGATAGGGTATCGGAATAAATGGTAATAACTAATTTTGGTAGAATTCTAAAATTGAGTCAATATAAATTGGAATGTTTTAAATTTTTTTAAAAAAATTATATAAGTTATTTGTATTTTTCTACCATGTAAATTATAATTACTATACAAAACTTAATTTAATTTAAGCTTAACCATCTTAATTTTAGTTCAATATTCCAGTTCATTGAATCAATTTACTAAACGATTCAGACCCCTCAAGAACAATCGAAAAGCTGCCCTAGAGGCGGCTGCTCTATTAACTTCATCATTAGAGTGTAAAAGCTAATACTGTCAAGCAGTCAAATCACATCAAATTATCTTTTGTGAATCCTAAATTTTAGAAACATAGATACTGCTTTTTGATTTTTTGTGAAAGATGGATTCTTTATTAGTTCTAGTTGATTCGAACATTGTCTTATTTGTAACAGAAACTGCATTATTGAATGGCCTTAACAATAAACGTTTTCATGCTCCAAACCTTCAGAGAACAATTCACAAGGAGATGGATTTGGAATTGAGATAAATATATTTTTTAGTCGTTAATTATTAATAAAATATTTGAACTTTACTAATTACTTTATATTAAGACTCTCATTAATATTGTTCATCAAAATTTTATGTGATGTTAACAAAATTCAAGTTCGACCTACAATTGAAAAATATTTTATGTATTCAATTTAAATTTCATGCAAAAAAAAAATTCACAAAGATTAATAAAAATCTTAATATGATTTAAAATTTAGCAAAGTTTGAAGTTAGATTAAAAAGATTGATAATTAAAGAACTCAAATAAGAAATAATGTTAAAAGTAAAAAACATTATATTTTGTCAACTTACCCTTTGCACATTTTATTAACTTAAAGGTCTCCTTATAAGTTAGAGATAAGATCGTGTATTATTAGACCTCTTCAGATTTTACGTATTAGCAGGATTTATATTAAATATTGTTGTTGTTATTGTTTATTAATTTAAAGACGCCTCCTATGAGATAATCGAGTTGGTGAAGTGATAGGCAGGGAGCCAAAAAAATCTTATGTTCGAATCCCCCTATTTATGCTCTTTTAATCAAACATGTCGTACAAGACTTATCTAACACGCATCCAAAAGATAGCGACTGCGGGTTCTTCCGTTTTTAAAAAAAAAACTAAAGGCATTAAATTCAAATTTTAGTTGAGAAGCTACTTCCCGTATCGGTGACTCGAAGAATAGCAAATTGAGAGTACAGACATGTTAAAATTATAAATATTGATCAGATTAATTTTATGATTTGACGTTAAGTTATTGATTTATTAAATATTTTGTCTTATTTAATGTACGTTCGATAGTTTATACATTATTACAAAGAAACGTGATATTTTATTTCACAAAAAGGACATAAATTTAATTATTATTATTATTATTATTAATGATTGTTAAAATTTCCGTTGATGGAATCACATGTTTGTTGTCGGGAAAAATAATCATGGGACCAGCTGGATTCATTCCCTCCAAGAAGATGGCAACGAGAGTTGTCAACACTCACCGAGCTCAATGGATAGTCCAACGGACTCTGCACCTACAACATGTGTCAAATTACTGCAACTTGACAGGAAAACGTCAAAATATCACAATTGCAGACGTCAGGACATGTACGCTAACTGGTGACTTTGGGTTGTCAACAAACTTTCTAAGAGCATGCAAGAATGTTAGCTTCGGGGGAAGATAGTAGCATGACATCATTGAAGGGCAGGTGAAGGTGAATGCATCTAGGCCACTCTCATGTTTCTCTTTTTCTACTTCCTTCTTTTCTTTCTTTAATCGTTTGAATACATTCTTCATTTATATTTTATATTATTCAGATATACACTAAATAAATTGTTAATAATTTATAAATTATGTGATTTGAATAAATCAATAATTTAGAATTAAATGATAAATATATCTGTATTCTTTAATTATGATAAACTAGTTTCACCTCTTACACACATTTTTTCTTGTTTCAAGTGTGGGCTAAAGAGTACAACATGTAGGGACTTGTCACCTTCTTGTAGGCTTGTGGAAGCCATTGTAGACGCTTATAAATGAACTTGTTCTGTCTGTCACCCTTTTTTTCTTCTCTTTTCCATGTTTTTGTCAGTGTAATTAATATTCCTGCAGTCGTTAAGGCAAAAAGATGGTCAGCTACTGCATAGGTGACCAAACCCAAGTTCGCATAGTTTACTGAATGTGAAATAGTTGGTGATTTGAAACATGTTGGGAAATAAAAGTGGGTGGGGGACCCTTTTAGGAGATTCCTGGCCACCAGCTTGAGTATATAATATGGGAAAACCGTGCAACCAATTATTTGTGACAACCAGAAGATAGTTTGAGAGTTCTGACTGTTCTCACTCTCTCGTCATGCTCCTTTTCCAGTATCTTGCACCTTCTGAAACTATAGAATCACTGAAATAATTGTCCAGTAACATGGGTAGGAGTCCTTGTTGTGCAAAGGAAGGGTTGAATAGAGGGGCATGGACAGCCATTGAAGACAGGATAATGATTGATTACATTAAGATCCATGGTGAAGGGAACTGGAGAAATCTACCCAAGAATGCAGGTTTTCTGGATCATTACAGAGCGAACCAAAATCTTGTAAGGCTTTTTCATTACAAGAAAATCTCATCTTAAGTTGCTGTCTGATCAGGTCTTAAGAGATGTGGCAAGAGTTGCAGACTCAGATGGCTCAACTATTTAAAACCTGACATCAAGAGAGGAAATATAACCGATGATGAAGAGGAACTCATTGTCAGGCTTCACAAGCTCCTGGGAAACAGGTGCGTGTTGTTTCCTTCTCTTTCGGGTACTTCTTCCTTGTGATGAATTTTCAAGTCCAGAACTTGACAGGCTCTTATAATTAGTTTTTGGTTCTCCAGATGGAAAAAAACTTGTCAAAATTGATCGTCTAACTTATTGAATGTTGTTGTACTTGATTGATTTAGGTGGTCCTTAATAGCAGGCAGGCTTCCGGGGCGAACAGACAATGAAATCAAGAACTACTGGAACACCAAAATCGGCAAGAAACTGAAAACTCAACAATGTCAGAAGAACTCGACACCTTTAGCTCAAGCTACAGAGAAGCCCAACCTCCAGGCCCCGGAATCCACAGGCCAACCTTCGAAAATGAATTGTAATGCGAGTCCCATCAGGACCAAAGCTTCAAGGTGCAGGAAAGTTGTGATCCCACCTGAATTACAGGACTACAATGATCAGCAACATAAGCCAACAACAGTCGCACCAGCATTGTTGGAGGGATCATCGTCACATCCAAAGCAGGATCTTTCGACTGATTTCACGTTGGATTTTCAGATGGACGAACAGCTTCTGTCAGATTTACTCAACATGGACTTTTCACAACTTCATGGTTTGGATAGTACTGAAGCAGCTATCGACGACAGTAACACATGCAATGATCATGGCTTTTTATCTTCAAGTTCTACCCAAACCGACATGCTTTCAGACGATAGAATTACAGACTCAGAATTTCTATCAATTTCTGCAGTAAACGAGTGTGAATTTGACTGGATTAAAGACTGAGAATTACTAAATTAGATACAACGATGGAAACAGTTGATTGGATGTGTCATGACGCTCAACTTCTGTTCATATGCCTGCTGGTTGCATTTCATTTTCACCGTATATATGACAATAATGAATGATGTCTTTTTCTGCTCTCAGTTTCCTTAATTATTCTGCACATAATAACCATTTTCTGTCTCTACCTTAGTGTCACATTAGTCACCTAATAACATGAACAAAAAATGTAATGAGACAAGATATTTGAGTTGAATGCATTAAAATTTATAAAGGACAGTGCTTCCGTGGGAAGACTTTTCTCCTCTGGCCGCAAGTTGAGGTAGACAACAGTGTTTTGATGTGACACACCATAAATGCTTTTTTGTAATTTTTCAATTAGGTGGACGTGTTAATTGGTTAAAATTAGCCGCCTGTGCTAAAAATGATAATTTATCCTTATTTCAATTAATTTTAATTACATATTTATATGAATAGATAAAATTTGAGAGTAAAACTATGCCCAATTTGGCAGAGCACAGCTGACCCACTGGCACATGGTTGATGTTGTTGTTATTGAAAACCTACAGTAGTATCAACTGTCCTGTTCCCAAAACCTGGGAAATTCAGTTCCCAAACGCCCGAATGCTGTTGTAAGGAAAAACAAAATATTATAAAAAATAATTAACCAAAGAAAAGAACAGCAAAATGTGGAATATCGAGGCTGCTGTAGCTTCCAAAAATAAATGAATATTTGACTAATATAATATTATCATTACTTCTTGATTTTAGAATAATGAATATTATTGCATCACACGTACGGGCAAATCATGCAATGGTGAGTAATGGCCTGAAGTTTCAATAACTTGGCTTGAGTTTGATGTCCATGTATATGAAAAGCATGTTTGAAAGCTATTTATACTCTTTTGTTCTTGTGTAGAAGTTTGGTTGGCACTTGGCAATTCACTTTCTGTTTCTAAACAATGATCTATGTGAACTTTGGAACATTTTTTTTTTAAATTATGAAAAATTTATGCCTATCTAGAATGACAAATTTCGTATTTTATCAATTATTATTTACTTTAAAATATACAAAAATTAATGACGAAAAATTTTCGGGCTAGAAAGATTTTAATCTGAAAATTATAATCATAAACGTAACAAAAAGATTAATTTCGTTACTTTTGATATAAAATAAAAATTTAATAATTGACATGAAATTCCTAATTTACTAAATATTTAGTTTTTTATTTTCATATTTTTCTTAAGATAATAATTTTTGTTTTTTATGTCTTTTTTCTTAATGAGAGCGAATCTTATAGAAATTAATAAAGTTGTTCCTTTATATTTAAAAGTCACCGATTCAAGTCATGGAAACAATTTCTTTATAAAATACAAAGAAAAGACTGCGTTGTTGTCTTATAATTTTTAATGTTTTCAAATTAAATTCTTGCCCTTTATTTGAACTACCAATTTCTATGATTTATGAATTAAAATTCAAGTCAGACTATTGAAGACTTTTTCAATTTTAATGAATTCTCTTATTTTCTTCCATTAAACAAAACTTAGTGCACATATCTCACTCATGGCTTTCTTTCAGACTTCTTTATCCATATCCTTTCAATTTTTTTGAAATGATTACTTCTTAATTTTAAAATTATAATTTATCTTGAATAGTAGACGCAAGCATCACTGCATGAAGGGATAGATAATTACGAGAATTCCCATGCACATGACCACGTACGGATCAACCGACAGACAACCATAGAGAGATAAATAGGGTCTGGCAAGTGGTCCAAAGTTAAGATAGTCCAAATATATGTTGTTCTTGCAAGTCTAGATTAGTTTCAAGTTTCATTCTTTAACTTCACTTTGGTTGAGTTTGATGTTCATTTATATATATACAGCATTCGAAAGGAAAAAGTTACTATTTTCAGACTCTAGTTCTTGTCAAGATGTTTGGTCGACACTTCGCTTTCTGCTGCTCAAAAATAGGTGCTGCTGAAAAGTTATGTGGCGTAAAAGAAACTGAACAAGTATTTGAATCTATTTTATTATTTAATTTATGAACCTATTTACAATTATGTTTATTAATTGGCTCTGACGGTATATCCCCTATTGGTATCATGCCAAGTACTCCGGAGAGAGCACAAATTAAGTATTGATTCTGTTGAGTTAAGACTATTAACTTTTGTAATTAAGTATCGAATCTATTGATTTAAGACTATTAACTTTTGTTCATTGAGCTTAGATGGTTCCGAAAGTTGAGTCTAAGGCTGCGTTTGGATCTGTGTTGTCGTGGGAATAAGTATTTATCCACTGTAATTTTTAAATGCGATCACATGTTTAGATCTGCAGGGAATAATCGAAGGTTGGAGAAAAGTGTGATGTCACCGCAGAAATCGATAAGCAGAAAGAGAGTTGTGGTAGGAAAGTGTTTTTGCGGTAGAAATTTTACTTTCCATTAATAACCTTGTGATAATTATTATTTTCCATATTATACCCTTTAATTAATAGGAAGAAGTTCAACGTATGTGCCTCCCTGACTCCTGCCAAGGTCGACTCCTACCAAGGCTGACTCCTGTGTCTCCCCGACTCCTTCCCATCTAGGTAAACTCCTCCCGCCATCTTCCTTAAATCTCCGTCCATCTTTCTTAATAAAACTGGCAGAATTATCTTGGACAGGCGAGATAGAAACAAAGCTTCGTCAGGTTATCCGGGATGTTGTGAAGTTTTTGTCCCTCTTTTAAAAGATTGGTAAAAAGACACTCAATGAGCCACACAAATAAAGCAATTGTTCAGGCATTTATAGCTTCTTATTCTTAAAGTCTGAACACATTTGTCTTCATATTGAGGAGAAGACAAAACCCAGAAAATAAAATTTTCATTTGCGTTTACATTAACATGAACAATTATACTCTATCAAATAGTTTATTCCTAATTTTTATTTTGTTTATTTTAATTTAATATTTTACTATTTATAATTTTAATTATATAATATTAAAGGTACCTAAATTTATGAAATATCCCAAGGACATCTTGTTACCATGGAATTGTAATTTAAACTATCATTTTTTAATAATATAAATAAGCACATATCAAGAAAAAGATAACGATGGATATGCCATATATTTTTCCAAATATATCCCCTATTGATAATATTTAATAAGGCTAAATATTTCATTTACTAAATTTATTTTATTTATATTTTCTTATTTTAATTTAATAATTTAATATTTATAATTTTAATTTATATGAATAATAATATATTTTTACGAAGTATTGTATTTACTAAATTTATTTTATTTATATTTTTTATTTTAATTTAATATTTAATATTTATAATTTTAATTTTATATGACTAATAATATATATTTCAATTATTTATACAATAATTAATAATTTATTAAATTAATAGACTTTTAAGTCATTTTATCTCTTTTTAGCAACCGTAATCGCACTTGCCAAATACTTATTTTAACGTTTCAGCAGTTACTAAAACAACAATTACAAACACATAATTCAGTACTTATTGAGAATAAGTACTTAGATTATTTCAGCATGTTATCAACCATCACCACTTTTCCAAACCAAGCCTAAGTAGAGGCGTGTAATTAGTCCATTGATTTAGCATATTCATAATGGAGAGAGTCAATATTCTTATAAAATGGATTTCTTTATAAGATCTAAGTCTATCTCTAGTGGGTCTACCTCTAGTACCAACGATAAGAATGTGGACAACATTGAGGTAATAATAGAAAACTTTGAAAATTTATAGATAATTGGGAGGTTCCTAAAGTGCAAAAAGATCAAATCTACCAACAATCAAAGTTCAAAATTTTTCAAAAAATGGATTATGCCATAAAAACTTAACAATGTAATATTCCTTTTTCAAAATCCTTTGAAACCATCCACTTATTGACCCAAAGCTTAATGAATAAATACAAAAAATTGTTTTTATTACATCAACAGATGGGAGTGAAGCCCCGTACAAAAGGAGGATTAAACAATTCCATTCTTATGGTTTTCAGAGATGCTAGGTTTTACGACTTTCAAGATTTCCTAATAAGCACTATAGAATTTAGTTTTTGCACTGGTCCAATATCATTTGATTGATATCTAAATTTGACCATCTCTCTTAGATACAAAAACATATTAGATGTCTTAGTTTTGCAAATTAAAACTTGTAACTATAAGACTAACATAGGATCCATCTCTGTAGCTTTTATTTACAAAATCCATTACAAAGCCATAAGCACTGCATTTGCATCTAAGGCCCTGATCCATAGTCAAAAAGGTGAAACTTTGTTCTTACAAAGAGATCTAACAAAATCCAACTATGTTGTTCCAAAATTCGTCAAGTGGAAAGACATCAACCTACCCAAGAATTGATACTTGAGGGAGTAATGAATGCGAGTCCACAAGTGTCTTTGCGTCTAAACACCAAAATCATAAAAGTAAAACAATACCAAACTATAAGATAAAACAAGCTTTTGTTAGAAAGCCAAAGATTTGATGGTAGTGTCCCAACATTTACCATTGACCTAGGACGAGTCTCTAAGATTCTATCTATGGTCAATATCCCTAATAAAGAGTTGCCTAGGCATTTAACATTCAACATCCTATCTTCAAGTCTCAAAGGAGTATATTACAATAAAAACATTCCACAACCTATTTACAAAACAAATGAGCCACAATCTTCTCCATCATCTCCATCATTCTTATTAGTAATAAAAAATGTGAATAATGAGCTGTATGTCTTGGACAAAACTTTGAGGTGAACTAAAAATATTTTCATGATGATTTTTGCTTTTCAGAAAATAAAGAAAAAAAGATTATGATTTTTTTAATAACTTCTTAGAGCAACAAAAACAAATTCAAGAAAAATATTATAAGTTTGTCAACAACCATAGAGTGCATATTTTATTCATTGTTTATCTAAATTGTACGGCCAAAAAACAACATTGAATATCCTTTTAGAGCCATTAACAACAATACCAAAATAAAGGCATAGGGAACTGTAACAGGAGAGAAAATGCAGTAAGAAAACCCTCCTTTCTGTAAGCTTAAAAGTCCTTACAAACAAAACATAGTTGTAGCATCCCAATTAAAAATAAAAATAAAAGTGAAAATGTGAATTCCAAATACATTAAAAACATTATGTGCCAAAACAGCTACACCAACACTTATTTGCATTCTCTAGGAGGACAACTGTCTAATTTAGACAAAAGTTTAGAAAATCTTATAGTGATCACCAAAACAAAATCTATCAAAACCCTCATCTTCAGGCCTTACAAAATGATCAACAACAATTTGAGCTAATTTAGGAAAAAGAAAAATGAAGAGTTCTTAACACCATCCAAAGCTAATCACTACAAGAAAATTCAGAATTTGCGTCGGAATAATACCGACGGAATTTATTCCGTCGCCACTTACCGACGGAAATGAATAAATCCGTCGCTGAAAACAAACATTTACCGACCGCGAACCCATCCGTCGGCAATATTG
>JAOTAY010000005.1:4431240-4449498 GCA_025629805.1 Erythroxylum baracoense
TTCAATCTCAATTAACACCATATGCTTCCAAAAATAAATCTTAATTTCTCCATTTAATAACTTCAATTTAAAAAAAATTATATCCCCAAAAATTATAATTAAAGCCTAATCACAATAAAAAAAATAAAATAATCCCAAACATATTGAAGAAGAAATCGGGGTCCAACATAACTCCTCATTCATCCTATGACTCACTACCTTAAACAAGCTTAGTATTATGGATAGACTTTCTTTCCTAAATTCAAATGAGATTTATGTCCTGTGTAATTCAGGACAAGAGAATAGGGACCATTTGTTCTTTGAGTATCCCTTCTTTAGAGAAATTTGGTCTTGGATAAGACATAAATGTCTGCGGTCCCTAAGCACAATTCAATTCACAGTGACACTGCAATGGTTTAGCAAACTAAAGTCCATTTCCCACCCTAATTCTCTTATCACCCTACTTTCCTTTGTGACTTGCGTGAAGAAAATATGGGCAGAAAGGAACATACGTAGATTCCAAAACATTAGTAGAATTCACATCAGCTATGAGAATGCATTTTTTCTATAGTTAGAGAACATGTAATCTCCTCTGGCACTATCAAGGAGTGCTCATCCCAACTTGCTAATGTATGGAGACTATAGAGAAACATGCATACCAAAAGTAGCAGGAAGGTCGAAGCTAATATTTATTGATAATATGGAAGGTACTAGAAGAGGGACTTACCGTTCAGCTGATAAAAAGGAAATGCCATCGAAGTTGAAAACGGTGTTCGGGACACTCAAGCAATGTCCTAGTACATAAAGACATAAGAAGGGAAGCTACAATCAACTTACATCAGACATATCAAATGTGAAATATGAAGAAGAGAAACATGGGTTTGTGGATGATCTGTCTTACCTTTTAATCACCAAAGGATAGGCTGGAGTGTTCATCGTACAATGGCTAGGCAGAAGCGGAGAAACCTAATTGCTTGGACATCAATCTCTAAGCTCATTCACGGCGCCTCAAGAGGGTGGAGATCGCAGATACTCTAACCATAATTTGGAAAAGTTCGAAAAAGAATTATAGAGAATGGATTTTGTTTTCCCATTTTGGTCTCGACGACAGGTTTAATTTGTATATGGGAACATTGCTATTTACGAGGGATTGGTTGTTTGGGTGTAATGTTATCGTTTTTGGTTGATGGGTGAGTCTTTTGCCTTCCCAATTTTGTATTCCTCTTGTATCTTTAATCAATATTATTTAATTTCTCAAAAAAAATAGTGTCCTTAAACGCAACGTTTTTTACATATATTTTTTGTTTAAATCCTAACCGTTGAACCTGTGAAACTTTTACAAACTTTCCAGCCAATATAAGCCGTCAGATCTCACAAGCCTCCGTATGCTCCTCCGCAACTTCAGCCACCGCCTCACCGGCTTCGCTTCTTGCTACTCCTTTAAAACATAATCGCCGATCTTTCCTACCAACTATCTGATCAATCAGGCGCTTGAATTGGGTTCTCTTTTTTCCCTGTTAATTTTTGGTTGAGTTGATAATGGCTACTGAGTCTCCGAGTTCTGTTCGTAAAGGTAACAATTTTGGTGCTTTTTAGCGAATTAAGCTGATAATCTAATTGGGTAATTCTAATTGTTGTTGGGTTTATCGTTATTGAGTTTCTTTTTTCTCTTCGGTGAAGTGGTTGTTCAACTGAAGGCCACCGCTGATGCTCCTATACTCAAGCAAAACAAATTCAAGGTGCGATCTTTTTCGTTTTTTGTGCCAAAGGTTCAGGAAGTTTTGAGTTTTTTGCTTGGCGTTGGTGATGAGAACTCTTTGGGTATTTGAAGAGTCCGTTTGGTTTGTTCTTAAATATCAGTTAGCTAACAATTATAAAACGTCAGTTATAGTGATCAAAAGTTTGAAATAAAGAAACTTGTTTGCCAAAAAAATTTGTTTTCTTGAGTCTCCTTTAAATGGCTGTTGACATTCTTGTTGGAATCATGCGCTGAAACATAGTACCATCTATATGTTATGAGCTACTGGAGATTGATGATTGATTATCTTGTGGGTTGTGGAGGAGAACTGTAAGGGATCGTTTTAATGTCATGGTTCTTGCCTTCTTTAAGAAAATTAAGGGACGTTTTGTGTGCTTTCAACAGACAAGTGCATGAAGTCAAATTTTCTATTAGAGTAGCATTATTGGAGATTTACTTTCCTTGTTTGTGAGTTTGTTTTTTCTTGAGACTGGAATCTTTCTACCGAAAGCCCCTTGCGTTCTGGTAGATTTTAAACGGTTCACGCTCATACATTGACTATAATTCATTGCAGATACCTGGAAATGATAAATTTGTTAAGGTTATTGACTTCTTGAGGCGGCAACTTCACAGGGAGACAGTGGTAAATTACTTACGATTTTTGTTTTCTGACCTGGTTAATAATCTTGCACTTCTAGTCATGCTAATACTCTATTCTTCATTTTTTTTGCTAGTTTGTGTACATCAACAGTGCATTCTCACCAAACCCTGATGAGTTAATAATTGATCTATTCAATGTAAGTGTTGATTCTGCTGATTGTTGGTTTAGCAAGTTTTCCATTTACTTGAAAGATTTTTCATCCTTACCCATTTGGCTTGTGGTGTTGATAAATGTTCTTCACGTAAAGTAGATTCTTCCTGACTTTTTTAGTTGCTTCCATCTGTCATCTCTTTTTCATTCTTACAATTTTAGTAAGAATTCTAGTTTCCAACACCATTAAAGATGAACATGCACATCAGATTGAGGCTTAAGAATCAATCAGATCCAGAACTGATTGAAAAATGATTGATTTTACATTCTAGCAAAGATCCCCTTACTATTCCGAATTTTCTCTCTGGTTTTCCCTGAACCTTGAAACCGAATTTAAGTTGGATAAAGGTGGTTTTTAACTGCTAAGACTCTCCTGACTTCTATACATACTAAGATGCATCTTGTTAATTTGTTATGTTATGTTAGTCTGACTACCTGCTTTTGACTTTATTTCTCCAACTTGCTATAACTTCTACCTTGATATTGCAGAATTTTGGTGTTGATGGTAAATTGCTGGTAAATTATGCTTGTTCCGTGGCGTGGGGTTAACCTTTTCTGATGGATGTGCTGATGGAGTTATTGTTCAGAAGCAAAGAACCTTGTGCTAGTGCTTTCATTTGTAACCCAATTTGGCATTTTCTTTGATTAATGTGTGATGAGATCATCGCAGCTGCTTCGTGCTAGTTCCCATCCTGTTCTTTTCTTCCTTCACTTCCCTTTCTAATTTCTGTCAGTGCTTCTCATATGGAGCCTTTGCTTGCCAGCCAATGCTCATTTATTTTTGGATAGATGTAAAGATTCCTGATTGTTGAGATGCCGATTGAAAGCAGAAATTTCACATGCAGTTAATAGGTTTCACTTTTTAGGTATTCTTTTTCACTTTTTGTTATTTGTTTTCTTCCCTGCGTTTGGGGAGGCTCATAATTTCTATATGTAATGAATTTTACGTGCCAGCTTTCTGGTACTGAATTTCATGGAATTCACTCGAATATGGTTTTGACTGGACAACACTTGTACGCCATCACATGTTCAAGGAAATGATATTATTATTGAGAATCAATTCAGGAAAGGTGGATTTCCAAACTTGGGTTAAGAAGTTAAGACTCTTGCAATGCGTACTGGTCATTTTTTTCCCTTTTGCACCCTTTAATTTGTCAGAGCTTAATCCTCAATTATTAATTTCAGTCTAGTGCATTCCAAATTGTAAAATAGGGACTATGCACAAGTTTACTGACATTGGCCATTATGTTGGACTTGCTTAATTAGCCATATTTTACTTTTGATCAATTGAATCTTCGACTTGAGCAGCTCTAGACGACTCAAAACTTCCTCACGAGTTTTTCTCCTGGGAATGTAAATCTCAACATCTTTCGTTGGAATGTAATTTCTTTTCCAAACCAGACAATTGAGGTATGAGTTTTTTGTCAATAAAAAGTATGAGTAATCTGTTGAGAGGAAGATGATATTTTTGGAGTTCTCTCTGCAGCATAATGCCTTCATCACCCGTATGCGGTGTCCTGCAGTTAAGATAGGAGTGCATTTAAGCTCGTGGGAACTGTCTGAGATGCTATGTTGCACTGAAATTAGCTTGGGTTGGTGAATTCATTAACATCCATCTTGATTTTTGTATAGTCATGTCACTTTTGCGATTTGTACTTTACCAGAAAGTAAAAGACTATATTAAGATATTGAACAGCAAAGTTGGAAGGAAGCATAAACTATTTTTGTTATACATTACGTGTCAAGACAATTAGAGATCTGTAGTATTATTATTCCACCGACAGGTCTGTGACAGACTAGACGAGTTGAGTTTCATAATGTGAATAGGAGATGAAGATTGTAATATTCTTCTCTGCTCAATCGGGTTCGACCCTCAAGGCATGCAAGTTTTAAGCTTTAACAATGTACTATTCTTTACTGTGATCTGTCGGTCAGGTTTCTCAGTATTACTGGGAATAAGCTGCTTTAGTTTAAAACAAAGTTCTTTTGTTTCTCTCAACTCAAATTGAAACTTATGTTATTACGCTACTCAACGAAGTCATGGCCTATAATCAAGTATTAGGCGCTGACTGTTATTGAAGGATTTATGATCGGTTTAAGCTGCCTCCTGGACACTCATCCTACCTTCCAGTGTCTAAATTGAGGTAGAAAAGAGTGTTTGTGTAGTGTAACTTGAAGCTTGTTAATGGCTTGAGCTGAAACAGAGAAGTAACTGTGGATGTTCCAACAAAAAGTTTGTGTTCGAAATGCAAATAGCTATGGCTGACGTATAGAACAGTTGCATTTGGTTGGTAGCGTTTTGAAGCTCAATAAAACAAAAATGTCAGATTGACAGCCGATGCAGATTGGATTGGTGTCTTTGGCTATTTATTCTAATCATCATTCAGTGGATTCATTTGCATAATTTCTCAAAAACAACACCCTCCAAATGTCTGCACCAAAGCTTTCACCTTGCTGGGAGCTTTGATTCTAAGTGCAGTAAAAGTTCTAAAGTGTAGCCAAACAAGGGAATTCATATTCTCCCTACTCGTACAGTTCCCTTTATTGCACTGATTACCATAAATTTCTTGTATTGTGTGTAGTATCTATGTCAAGTGATTGATCAAAGCATCCCCACAGACTCAATGTTGTTACTAATCCACTTTTTCTGTGCAAGGAAAAGCAAATGCACATTAACGTTGCCTGAACTATGAAAAACAGAAAAAGTTACAATTTCTTGCAAAATTTTCGACTCCCATGTGTAACATCCGATAGTCTGATGAGTTACAGCTATGAAAGTAGACCTTTTCCTTTCTTTTTCTCTTGATTAAGACGGTTGTACTGTATATTGCCCATTGATCTCTGGCATATCAATGTCTCTACGTTTAAGGGCCTACTTGGGTGGAATGAGAGGCGATGTTAGCTTTTCTTCTTGCCTGCCATAAATGCAGAAGGTAGGAAATAATTGTTTGTGCTTGCAAGAAAAGAGAAAAGAGAAGGCAAGAGAAACCAAATTGGTCTGAAACAAAAATAAACTAAGGATCGAACTTTTTTTAATGATTTAAGTCCGTTTAACTCAAATAATTATACTTTCAATCTGTAATCTGTGGGATCATTAGACTAACTCCTTAATTGTAAATAAGTTTTTCTTAATATGAGATATTATGTGGATCCAAAAATGCTACAGACAGCTCCTTTCTCACCTCTATCGTATGGTCTGGTGTTTTCTCGTATCACCAAAGAATCTGTACAACATTCTGATAACTAGAGTCCAAAACTGCAGTATTCCAACGCTTTTTCTCTTTATATCTCACTATGCCCATCATGCTGGCTTCCATGATCACCCTTTTTTCTCATTTTGTTTTTGGATTTTGGCTTAGATGGTATCTAATGATTGATGGGAAGAAATATAAAGGACTGCTAAAGATTGCAATTAAGAAAATTGATTAGAGCACCAGTTTCAAAGGTCATGACTTATGGGTGTTTTAGATATAAATATATATATTTATATATATATGTGTGCTTTTTTAGTCCATAAATGGCAGAGACACAAACATGGATCCTACCTAACTCAAGTATGTAACACAGGTTACTGGCTAGAATTTTCAGATACAAGATGATTAAAATCTAACTACTAGACTGGAAAATGAGGAAGAGTATTGCTTTCCTCTTTTATGACAGTCAGCTTAAACCATCCCCCATTTCAAGAAACTGGCTTATCCACTGCAAGTTCAAAGGATCTTCATTGGAGAAATCAAAGAAATCGTCCACATTAAAGGTGTCTTCACCTCCACTACTACTAGATGGGTTAATATTATTTTCCCTCTTCTCAACATGAACTTTCTCTACTGTCATTTTTTCAGCTTTGGAGCTTTCTCTCGTTGAAGCTCCATTTTGTTTCTCTTTTTTGTTTATTTTCTTGCTCAAATGAGAATTCCAGTAGTTCTTGATCTCGTTGTCTGTTCTTCCAGGTAATCTTCCAGCTATCAAGGACCACCTATAACGCACAGGAAAATCAAACAGAATTTATACCAGAACTATTCAAGAACAAAAAGTTGCAGATTGCTGACACTAACACTCAATAAAACTGGAACAGATGTACTGAGGACTACAGAGCTGATGCAATCCAACTGATGAGTACCTGTTTCCAAGTAACTTGTGAAGCCTTAGTATCAAATCCTCTTCTTGGTCTGAGATATTGCCCCTCTTGATATTTGGTCTCAAGTAATTTAACCATCTTAGTCTGCAACTCTTACCACATCTGTTCAGACCTGCAAGAACGAACATTTACACTCTATTAAGACTTAAGATCAAAATACATTCAGTCTAGTTCAATCAAAAAGTGATGTTTGTTGTCTCATTGTACAGCCGACTATGACCCAAAAACACATACCTGCTTTTGCTGCAACAACTTTCCACCTTTTTGCACCATGAACAGCAATAACCTCAGCCAATTTTCTGTCTTCCTCTGCTGTCCATGCTCCTTTGTTGATTTCCTTCTTGGTGGGCACAATTGCCATGCCTTCCACTGGCTTCACTTCTCTTTTCACCACTTCATGCGTCATGGAAAGCATTGCTCCTTTTCTTTAATTTGTATGTATGGCTGAGAGAGATAGAGAGAAAGAGAGATGATGATGATGATGTTATTTCTTTACTTAACCTTGCTGTTGCTTTAGACTACTGTGACATCTAACCTTCTTGGTGGGAGTGAAAGAGCTCAACCACCACTTATATATACCATGAGACTGAGAGATATAAGAGAATAATGATAAAAAAAAAAGGTACATGTCACCACATGAAGACATTGATCGTGGGGTTGATGATTGAGAAATTGAGAGTCCAGAAAGTTTGTCCAAAGTTTACAATGCCATATTTGATATTACTTCAAAGGCTGCTCAGAAGGACGGATTTTTCAAATCCTTAGTCTGCTCGGGACAAAAAAGGAGAACAGGGTATATAGTAAAAGGTGCCAAAAACTATGAGGGTAAAACAAAAAACACAGGCGTAAAAGTGATGAAAATGAAATTTCATGTTTAATGCATAGATGATTTCATTTTTGTATTCAATACGTGAATTGATATATCTGAAATCATAGTCAACATCCAGATGAAGTCTCGTTAAGACGCGGGATTTAAGAAAATTGATATATTTGAAATATTTTTTAACAATTTGAAAATTTATCAAACCTATAAACTTATTTAGAAAGATCATTATAAATAATTATTTTCAAATTTTTTTACTTTATTTCCCTCTCATAAGCATAGCTTTTGCTTCTTCTTCTTTTGTCTTTTCTAGTAAATAACCTTAGGTTTTATTGTATTGCATGTTCAAAATATTATGATTGAGGCAAGAAGATTGGTCCTAAAAGCTTTAGTGACAAAAGGGCATTGCCTACAGAAACAGACAATGAGATGATTGTTGTAATGTTAGTGGGATTAAAATAATAGTTTAATTTTGTCTGCAAAAGGTAAGCTTTTCAGTGCCATGAAAAGAAGAAGAATAAAAATTATGATTGATTTGAATATCTCTTTCTCATGGATTGAATAAAGCGATTCCCTTTCTTTTATTTTTTTTTTCCAGACTATAGAATCATATGAACTCATTACTTATCAAATGTAGTTTCACATGACAGAACAGTAATGCTTAATTAGTACACTTAAAATGTTTAATACAACCATTTAACTTATGAGAAAGAAATATTGAACACTAGACTTCGTTTCCTAATTTTAGTTAAGATGTTGCTCACCTAGTATTAGATTATGCATGCATGTTTGGTAAAGGCATTAAACTCCACAGGTATGTGAACAAATTTGACTATCAACTGCTACATTGTTTGCAAGCTGTTGAAATGAGTGAGAGTTGTGATTACTCCAATGGTTAAAAAGGAATATGTTTTTAAAATTGACTAATATACCATGTGTTTAATTTTTAACAGAAAACCAAATTATAATAAAAGGGTTTACTGCAAAAGTGGGAATCAGGTTTTAATTCTTGGTAATAATTTAAGGGTTAGGTAAATTTAAAGTACACTTCATTAATTGCTGAACCTTAGCATGGACAAAGCAGATCATACTCAGAGGCATGCATGCCATTCTTGGTTTGTTTCTCCGGGGCACCTTATGATTTGGAATGACATATCATAAAACTAACTTTTATGTTGCTTATCTCTATGCATGTGCCCGTTTCATTATGGCCATTGGATTGGATTATTCATAATCTCTAGTGGGTCAGCCTTATGATCTAGATTGATTAAGTGGGGAATGGAATATTATACGAGGAGAGATTTTGGTGATACAATCAATGGCACTGAACCAGAGAGAGTGACTGTATAAGTTAAATCAAATTCAGTGCTCCAATTAAATAGCAGATCCAATTTAGATCAAGGTAATATAGAAAAATATTTAAGAATATGATTGTACAGTTTAAGTAAGCAAACTGAGTTGCATTCAATTTAATTTAAGAAAATATTAATCTAAATATCCAAAATTTGTGTTGAGCTCAATCTCTTAATATCTCTTAAACAAATAAAGAGAATAAATTACAAGATCTTGAAACAATGAAACTATATATATTCATATTTGATTGAATATCTTGTGATGGCTACTGCTGAGAAGATTTATATACAGTACTTAGAATACAATCCTCAAGTGATCTCCTAAAGCTCAATTAATAATTGAACTATAGATTCAGTGCAAGTACCAAGACACGAGATTTTAGTGTCAAGTGGCAAGATAACTCAAGATACACACCTCAATATAAATATCTATTATTAGTATTATTTGTTTGTGGTCAACTAAGAAGTGATACGTGTTGTCATGATTTCCATGGATACTAATTTTTTTAAATTGAATTTTGTATTTTGGACCTTAGATCCTTAACAAATGACAATGAATTAGATTTATCATCATTTTAGGGTTTCATGATCAATAAAAAAACTTCTATTGTGGATAAGGACTATTAGAATTGCCAAGTTGTCATGATACAATAGATTATTGTTTAAAATGGGAAAGAAGTGCTTATTCAATGGTCAAGTTTTTTATCTGGGTTTGATTAGGAATTAGGGTAGGTGTTAATCTACGATTATGGGGGGGGGGTGTATCATTGAGCTTAAATTTAAGATTTTCTAGGACTGCCATGGTTATGGGGAGCCTGTGGAAAGTAGGAGAAAAGAGACTGAAAAAAGTTTATGGAGAAGTTAACCTAATACACATTGGACTGACCATGCACAATAGCTTCTTCTACCTTTTCAAGGCTTTCTAGGGTTAGCTTGGAATGGATTATACAGAGTAGGGTTTTGAAACAGATTTAGAGCTAACAATGTTTAACATGTGAAAGTGTAATTATGGCTTTTTGATTGATTTTCTTCGAGTAGAAAAGACCACAAGTTGCTTTCTAAAAGTAATGAGACAAATCATTCTTAATATAGCCCTGATTATGGTTATGATCTTGAGATGACTTTTTAAATACTTATTTTTATATTTTAATATTGATTGCTTTTTTAGACTCTGAATTATTTGATTATATAATTTATTTAAAATAAATAATTTACATAATAATTATATATATTGAATTTTTATTTTTTAATATGCACTTAAAAATTAATAATTGCATATTTTGCTAATATAAAATAGGTTTATTTCTTAAGTTTTGATCATGTGATTAGCCATATGGGTTAATCTTTCTTTAACTAGGAAGGCATTTTATTTAATATTTACAACAAACAAGCCAATATCCATTTTCTTTTTCGATCACTTCTGCATTTTGTAACATGTAACGATGTATTAGAATTTTTATTATGAAGAGAGTGTAAAGCTCATTAATAAAAATTGGACTTGAATTAATCATTGTTAAAATAATTAGAATTAATCATTTAAATAATTGACCCTTATCATTTATAAACCTTTTCATATTTTCATGTTTAGCCTATATAAAATACTTAGTTTAAAGTCTTAACAAGTTTGCAACCAATAATTGAGACATGATGTGCCTACATTACATGCATTGAGAAGTAACCCTACTTGACCTAAAAAGCTAACTTAGAATTATCAAATGCTAGCTTTAGCTTCACAGCCTTTATTGACTTGAACCTATGCGTAGATCCCACTAAGGTGCCATTGCAATGGAATCAAACAGAACCAAGAAGATTAATTCTTTTATTGTGTTGTATTGAATAATATACAGATTTCTCTTTTGATTCAATTAGATGAATCGTCATCATTAATAAAATGCTGAAATAAATGTTTTTCCTTTTTCTTTATATAATTAAGAAGTGACACGCACAAAACAAGAAAAAGGTGGAAATGATGTACAACTTTTGTTAACATCAAAGTTACTTTGCAATGTTAATAATAAAAAAAAACTAAGCCGATGATTTGATCATAATTTTTCAATTTAGTTTTTAATTTTTTGATTCGATTTATTTTAATAATTTTTGTGATTAAAAATTGTTCAATTTATTAATTAATAGGTTATTTTTTGTAAATTAATAAATTCTTATAAATCAAAATAAATCAATTAATTTTCATTGAATAATTTTTCAATTAAAATTCAAATTTTTCGATAATCAGAGAAAATCTCTTTTAATCGTATTCTAAATTCTTTAATTTTATTTAATCTTTAACCAATTTTATAATAGTCTAATATTAATTGAACATTTTAAATCTTAAATCTCTTGTCATATCGATTTAACTTCTAGTTTAGTTTTTAAAATACCGTGAAATATACATCACTTGCCACTTTTTTTGCTTGTTACGATTTTGGTCTTTGAAAAACTACACATGATGATACAAAGACTTTGAAAAATATATAACTTGCCACTTCTATTCTATTTTCTTGTTATGATTTTCCTCTTTGAAAATCTACATTTGCTCGTACAAGGACTTTGGAAAATAAATAACTGCCCACGTCTATTCTATTTTCTTGTCATGACATTTGCTTAGTGCTTATACAAGACTTTGAAATATATATATATATTAGGGCCGGCAATGAACCGACCCATAAGTTAGCATCACTAATTTTTAAAAAAAATTAAAAAAATTAAAAGTATAAAATAACGTCTTTTTTAATAGGACTAGACCTAATTAAAAATGATGTTTTATATTTTTAATTTTAAAAAAATTACAGAGTTAGCCTATATGGCCCAAGTCCAAGCCTAGACTTACCTCTTTAAGAAAAAAGATATCATTTTACTTAAAATAGTTGAGCCTTGAGTTAGCTTGAACCTAACCCATGAGTTTGTTCATTAAAAACACCTTAATCTGGGCCTACGGGTGTATATATACATATTATTACTTGCCACTTCTTTTTTCTTCTTATAATTTCCTCTTTGTGAAACCATATCTGATCATACAAATATTAAGATTTTAAATATTGTATAGACTTGATTTTTTTGGATTTCTCGTTTTAAAATTTACAGTCTAATTTAATCTGAAAGGTATGATTAATTAAAATTAAGATAATATTATTTTATTAAATTATGTTATTTTGTTTAATAAATAAAAATGTTCGGTTGATCAAAATAATTTTAAAAACAAAATTAAATCAACTTGAAATTTAAGCGGACTTAAACCTTTTCTAGCTGCCTGTGATTAAAAAACAAAAAGGCAGGTCCATAAGGCATATTCCCTTCCCCACCGGGGCTATAATTTCCTTTCCTAATCATTTAGTTTATACTCAGTCAAGCAATAATGCTGCTGATGATTACAGTGCAGTAATGCTTATTTTCATGTTTTTCCGTTTTACCAGAACTTCAAATCAGAGACACACCCACACAAAAGAATGTCTCCTCCTGCCACTAAACTGGCTTCCAATTGGTACACTTTCAGCAGAATTTTGAGCTTCTGGAGGATTTTGCTGTCTCTTTCTAAATGCCCCACACTCCAAGACAATGAACAGTAACTACACTGTAAATATTGACAGGTGTTGGGTTCTATAGTTACAGTTAAAAACAACAATTTCTGGAGCAACTCCACCTTGCGATGTTGTCTTTGGTGCTGATTGAAACAGGGTCTGAGGCAAATGGGTTATGCTCTTACTGAAAGGGGCCCAAATTTCCATGGACTCTAAACTGAACTAGGCTTGAGATAGCAAAAGATAAAGAAGAAACTAAAATATAGAGATTGGGCTAATTCAACCTAGAGCCTGAACTCACAGGACTCGTATGATATGGACCGATATACTCCAACATGATCCATCCATGGCCATATCAACTCAATTAGAGGCTTGCAAATAGATGATATGCAAAAGGGTATTGGTAGAATACGACAATACAAGTTTCTTCATATGAATCATACCAAGCTAAGCGCGGTTGGAGAAGTTTCTTTAATCATCACATTTTGAGTTTTGAGTACATAACCTCCTCATGATCCTCAAATGTTACAATTTTTAAGGTCCTAACGAGATTTAACTTGTTATGGTATGGTAAACTTTCTGCACATAATTCAGGTAGCCATGGATGATCCCCTCAAACTATGTGCTGCCGCTTGAGTGTGAAACTGGACCATTTTGGTGGCCATACCACATGTATAGTCTTGAGCCAAGATACGGTGCATCTTTAGCCACCTTAGGTTATAAGCTCATGTTCTCTTCACAATCTCAACCTTCCAAATCGTATCTTGATACCTTCTATGAGGTGAATCAATAATAAAATATTGAAAAAGCTCTTGCTATCGAACATAGCTAACTACACTTGGCATATAGATACGCATGTATGTATTGAATTGTACGTATTTTGTCGATATATGTGGGCATGGGCTTATGCCCACTTCTGCTAAAAGACTGAGAGGAAATGAAAGAAATGGCACCAAATCCAATGCTTCATTGGCAAAACAGACACACAGACACAGATACTGAGAATATAAGACACCATAGAGTGAAAGAGCGAGGAAAAGAGAGGTTTTGTTTCAAAAATATTGTTTGGAGTTTGAGCTCTAAAACCAAAAATCCAAGTTAAAGAACGAAAGACATATAGATACATCAGAAGCAGCACCACCACACAGCACAGTTTTTGAGATAGTCTGTGTGTGTGTGTGTGTGTGTGTGGTGGGGTTTTGTTTTGGAGACAATATGAGTAATTGGTTGGGGTTCTCTCTGACTCCACACTTGAGAATCGATGAAGGGTTCGGTAGGGAAGACCAAACACAACCCAGTTTCTCTTCTTCTCACGATATCTCTGTCATGCCTTTGCGTTCCGATGGCTCACTTTGTGTTGCTGATCCCTTTAGACGCTCCTCTGATATTTCTCAAGGTATTGCATGTCGCTTTTGAACACTTTGCATGTTAACCTACATGATCCTTTTTCTTTTAAATGTTCTGATCTTTCACATTCTGGTGTTGATTTGAGTTCTGAATAGATTGGAAATATGAGACAGCCATGGATGCAACTAGTGCAAGTGAGGAAGGACCAAAGCTTGAAGATTTTTTAGGATGTTACTCCAACTCTCCTTCTGATGACCCTAAAGTTTATTGCCAAGAAGATCAAAGTCAAGATAATGATGGTAATAGAATCAATGTTAATGTGGCTCCACGTTTTAACAGTACTAAAGCAGAGATGGACTCTGGTGAGAATCTCTCAAGCAGACCTTTACTTCATGCTTACCATTACAACGAGAACCCACAAGCCATGATCCCTGGTAGTAACCAGTTTCAACACTGTAATCCTAACCCTAACCATGGCCACACTCAGTCACGGACCAACGGAATGTACCATGTACCATTTGAGAGTCCAAGTTCAGTTTCTGGGTTCAAGTCCTGGCTCAGGCGGGTACCACTAACAGGTGAGAAATGCTCAAATGAAGCAAGCAATTGCAGCAGCTATTCTAAACTGTCACTCACGATGATGCCCACCTTTCAAAATCAAGCTCTCGGGATTTCTCCATTGCAAGTGATGGACAACCGTAAGAGGCCTGTTGGAAAATCCATGACCAAAGAACCGGTTCCTCGGAAATCTATCGACACTTTTGGACAAAGAACTTCCCAGTATCGAGGTGTCACAAGGTATTGCAAGAAACTTTTTCATCGGCGGTGTTGCATTAGAAGTAACAAGTCCTTACTTTGGTTCAACATACATTCCTGATACATGCATTTGTACTTGAGGTTCTGCCTGTAAATGATTCATTTTATGAATGTAATTGATAGGCATAGATGGACAGGAAGGTATGAGGCCCATTTGTGGGACAATAGCTGCAGAAAAGAAGGACAAACAAGAAAAGGAAGGCAAGGTGTGAAAGAAATTAGTTTGTCATATATATATAAATTAAGCTATCTCTTCAGTTTTTTCTTCTGTTTTTCCTTTTTCCTTCATATAAAAAAAAGAATATACTAACTGGTCTTTTTCCATGCATATTTTTTGGGGACTTCTGCTTCATGCTATGCAGTTTATCTAGGTAGGTGAAGCACCATTTCTGTTTTTGTTGTTTATACTCCATTGTCGATAAGAACTTGAGAATGGGAGATTCCAAAATAGAAAAATGGGGCCTTTTCTTTCCATCAAAAGCATTGGATGGTGTGCATGCTCTCTAACTTCATAATTCTTTTTGTTAAATGTTTGGTCAGGTGGTTATGACAAAGAAGAAAAAGCAGCAAGAGCCTATGACCTGGCTGCCTTGAAGTATTGGGGTCCAACAACTCATACAAATTTTCCTGTAAGTTTATCAGATACTACCTCTCAAGTTGCAGATAATCTATACATGCAAAGATGTTTGTTCTTAAGGACTCTAGTTAATCGTATTCTTCTTTTTTTTGTTTAAAATAATGTTAAAAGCTGAATACTTACGAGAAGGAGGTTGAAGAGATCAAGCACATGAGTAGGCAAGAACTTGTTGCCAATTTGAGAAGGTGTACTTTCCCTTCCATTTGTACATTTTCCTCTCTTTCTCCTGTTTCAGGAGTCCATTGTACAGTTTCTTTTCTTTTCTTTTTTTCTCTCACTTGTTCTGAATACAAAAGAAAAGCTGATATAATCACTCAACGAGTCAGTTCAAATTTTGACAGGAAAAGTAGTGGATTTTCAAGAGGAGCTTCTGCCTACAGAGGAGTGACAAGGTAATGGGAAGAAAGCAACTTCAATGATAAAGCTTTCCATTATTTACTGCATTGACAGGCTTTTTCAATTATCATAGACAATAATGGACAGACATTATTATACTTGTGCAATATGATAAGAAGATGCGTGTGTACTTGATTTTTAACACTAATAAAGACATCATTCACCAACTTAATATTTTTTTTCTCTTTTCTTTCCTTTTGTTTGGTAAGTTGCTTTCTTTCGTTCTGGCAGACACCATCAACATGGAAGATGGCAAGCCAGAATAGGAAGAGTTGCAGGCAACAAGGACTTGTACCTCGGAACATTTAGTAAGATTCATCTTCTTTTCAATTCCTTCTTCCGTATTTACATTTATGTCGTCTGCCACGCCTGTTCCTTCCTTTAATACTTATGGTGGTCCTCATCATCTTTTTCTAAACAGCATGAGTTTTAATGTATAGTTTCTATCATATGTAAAGAGAAGATTTTACTTGAAAGTGACCTCTAAATCACTTTGTTACATGTAAGGCACACAAGAAGAAGCTGCTGAGGCATATGATATTGCTGCAATTAAGTTCAGGGGTACTAGTGCTGTTACCAACTTTGATATAAGCAGGTACGATGTGAAGAGAATTTGCTCAAGCTCCACACTCATAGCAAGTGACCTTGCCAAACGTTCTTCACCAAAGGACTCGGCGGCTCCAATGGCTCTCGAGGACTATAATTCCTGTGCTTCATCAACATCTTCTCAACCCCTTTTGGCCATAACAAACGGTGAAGCCTCTCATGAATTTGCTGATATGTTATGGAGTGCAAATGCGGATGATAGTCATCAGCAACAAGTTGACCGAAGCAGTAACACTGACGTAGATATGGTGGCATCAAGTAGCAGGAGTTCATCTAATCCACCCACTCCAAAATTCTCAGTCAGTCTAGCAAGTAACGATTTTGTTAGTGGGGGTGGCGGAGACTACTCTCAGGGTCACTTCTCATCATTACAGGGACCAAAGTATGAAGATGGAAGCGAAGATGGGACTAACAATGGGGTTGGCAATATGAATTTGATGCATCAAGTCCCTGTGTTTGCATTGTGGAATGACTAAGTAGATTCTGAGGTGGCAACATGAAGAAAGCTAGAACCACAAAATGTTGGAAATCCCATAGAAATTCCAAGGGGTTAGCTGCTTGAACAAGTTTTTCCTTTCTTTAAAATTTCACTCTTTTGGAGTTCTTAGTTTATGTACTTAGTTTTTCCTTGAGGAATATAGGCAGCAGTCTTTGGACGTAGGGATGTAACAAAAAGAAATTTTAGGAAGTGACTTAAGTGATATCAACAAGCTCCTATGGTTCTTCTAAGTATAGTTTAATTGGAAAGTACTATCTTTGGACTAGAACAAGACCAAATCCTTGAAATAGCTCTTCATAATCTATGTTATAACTATGCATTTTCACTTCTATTCATTCACTTGCCACTCTCTTCATGTATCCCGTATATAGTTAATTTCACATGCACTTGAAGCACCTGAGAGCAAGCTCACTTTCACATCTATCCCATCAAATTATCAAAGCCCTACCTACTCCATTAGACACTAGGGACCACGAAATCAGTCTGGATCACCACAACAGTGTAATATACCGAACCAAAGTTCTATGAATAGTTCTCTCCACCTATATGCAATTGTATGCATTAGATCAATGTCAAATCCTGCATCTCCGGCATAAATTTTGTTTTTTACTGGACGTGACTTGTAGTCATATTTATCGGCTATTCAAGTGATGAATTTGAATTTGATTGGTGCTTAAGTATTATTAATGTATTTATATTCCTAATTAATCAATTTCTGTTAAACTTTGATGTAAAATACAGTCTCTAACCTTTAAGATTGAAATGTTCTTGGAAAATTTTATTTGAGATATTATATTTTAGGGCCTTAATAATCGAATATATATAATAATCATTTATAAATATTGTACTTTGGTGATTTAAAATTAAATAACAAATTTAATTTAATTAATATTTATAAGTATTAGTATGTCTTCAAAGAGTCTTTACAGTCTCTGCTTTTAATTAATCATTCTTTTTAAGGTTGATGTAAATTACAGTCACTAACCTTCAACATGGGAATCTTCTTAGAAAATCTATCTTCACCACTTGAACTATTCCTCATTTTTAGAAAAAACTTGTTTCACCGAGCAACCATGTCATACTATAACTTGCAAATAGGGACCGAAAACCTTATCATTAAAGTTGACAATGTTTTTTGCATGTTTGGAACCAAAGTATAGTATATGGAACTTTCTTCTGCATCAAAACAAGGCTAAATTCTTGATTTATTATAATTTTTTTTTTCAATCCTTAATCTGTACCAGTAAAAATGGAGGAGTCCGGGAGTAGGATACTCCGCCAACCGTTGGCGGATTTAGTACCACCCCGCCACAGTAATTGGCGGGGTGGTCTACGTGTTCAATTCCCCGCCAAATGGGTTGGCGGGGTGCAAATGTCACCCCGCCCCCTTGAATGGCGGGGTGAGATGGCTCACCCCACCACTCCATTTGTCGGGTGGGGGGCCCATCCTGCCATTGTGAATATTTCTATCTTTTTTAGAGAGCCAGCATTATTGCTGGCTCTCTCCTTGTTATAAGTTTAATGATATTTCTTAACAATTATTATATTAAATTTATTTAATTTAAAGAACAAAATTAATTAAAAGTATTCAGTAAAATTAA
>JAOTAY010000005.1:4449598-4473313 GCA_025629805.1 Erythroxylum baracoense
AATTTAGCCTCAAAACAAGGACATAGACTGCATGAAGAAGAAGAAGAAAGGCAAGCATTTGACTGTTGGTGTAGGCATGCAGTCAAAACTATGTTACACCACTTTGACTATTTGTAGTTGGAGAGTTAAAGAGAGGGAAGGGTGAGACATAGATAAAGCCGATTTACAGAGTGAGAGAGAATCCAAGCCGGGCCTGCCTGCTCTGATTGAAGGGGTGCCTTAAATTGCGTGCCGGTATCTTTACGTGCCTGCACACCCTCCCTCGAGTCAGTTTTGTGGGCTCTTTCTCGGTTTTTCTTTTGTTCTTGATCCATTTTCTTTCATGGGACAAGCGTCCTTGCATTACCCGACTTCCATCAATATGATTCAGATGGAAACTAAAACTTGCAAGAAAAATAACATGGAAGTTGGGACTATCCCAACTCACCAAACGAGTACTTGAATGGAAATAGACATTGATGGAAGTTGTGAGTTTAGGTCTTCCATATGTATAAAAGGGTATCTGCTTTTTCATTAGATTCATGCCTGAAGGGAATATATGTACGAATTAGGATATTATGCAGAAAGGGTATCAATATATATATCTGAAATCTGAACCGCAGAATGGAAAAAAGAAAAAAGAAAAACCCTTATACCAACAGAACAGAAAAAGAACAATATCTCTAGGAAAAGATGCTTCGTGCAGTGACATTTCTCCATCAGAAACTGACGTGTGTGTGTGTTTCTAATGCGAGATTGTATATAGATTCTATATAGGACTAGTAGTAGTGACAGGGGTCAAATTTCGTTGCATGGTTTGAGGTGCTGATATGGTCTGAGCTAAAATTTAGGGTTCATACCAGCTATAGGTATTTTTTACTTGCTTCGTGACTTTTGGCTTGGACAATTCATAGGTCTAGAACAACTGCTACTACTGTTGCATGCACCCACTTAGCCATATTTTGACTTTTCCTGTATTGTTTAATCAAAATGTGTTGGAACTTGAAATGACTTTAATGGCTCAGGACAAACTTTACCTGATTGAGGTTTCTCCCGTAATTACATGCTTTTAGTAAAAGCTTGTGGTGTTAGTGTTTCTAACACTCAGACGCCATTTTTGTTTTACTTGTAATAAAGATGTTGCTGTTTCATAATTATAAGATTAAAATTAAAAAAAGAAGAAAAAAGGAGGTATCGAAAGGCAGTATCTCATGGCGTGACTCATAACTCAGGCTCTGAGGTTGTGAACCTGTAAAAGAAAACAAAAGTAACAATTTCCGAGGCATTATGTACGTGATAATTGCATCTAGCCTGTAAAGAATGGAAGCCTCTATTAGCCCATATCTTCCCTATTCATCACGCTCCTCTCCGCGTTGTTAGCTTAAGGCTCGTACGATTTGCAGATTCTTATTGTTTTAAACTCTCATAAGATAATGTCATTTTATTCTAATTAAAAGTAATTTTTACATATGTTTACTTATTATTGAGTATCAGAGTCAGGTTTTATATTTTTGTATTTTATAGCACATGATAGATCATAGCAAATATTTTAAGAAGTTTTAAAGAATAATTCGTCTGAAAACTTTCTTATTTTAATAGAAATAACTACTCATATTGGAAAAAGAAAATGACCATTTATCTTAGTTTGATGCTAATGTTCCATTTCTTTGTGAAGAATTCTCAGTTCTAGTGCAGAAAGACAGTTAAAAGTTAGTTGATGATATATTTTCGCCTTGCATGATTTTAGGTATAACATGTTATATGTCTCTTGGATAATTTTGTTACTATTTTTTGTCTGATTTATTCTTTTCACTCTATTTTTTATAATGACAAATGAGGAGAATTAAGGAGATATAGTTTGATACATGATAATTTGATATACTTTTATGAGAATTGATGATATAATCTGTGATATATTTTTTTGTGAAGTCTATATAGTAAAAAGGAAAGACTTATTCTCGCCAGTAAGAACTTATAAAGCTTATAGGCATCTCTCAAAAACTACTATTCTTACTTAAATTTTGAAAATATATCTATTATTACTTGTCATCATACAAAAGGGGGAGGTTATTAACTAAAAGGGTTATTAATGATTTTGATGATAATCTTATAATATTTCAAACGAGTTAATTTTTAAAAGAAAATAAAATCATATGATAAATGCTTTATTTCAAACCTTCTTTATGAACTTACCTTATTTATTCCACAAAATCTAGAAGGATTTTGCTAATCACATATTTCGTCAATCAGCTTCAGATTTCTCTTAACGATTGATCATTGCATGATTCTAGCAAGGATAATATTCAAGATTCAAAGTCAAATTCAAAGTGGAAATGAAGTAATGACTAGTTGAAGAAAATGTTTATTTAAGCAAGAGTCACTAAAGTTGCAAATAGAAAAGCATGGAAGGAAAGAAGAGAGAGTCAAATTATTGAGATACATTAATACTCTTGAAAGTCATATCATTATCAAATCTCTTGTGTCTTGAAAAGTGACAATTCTTTTTGAGAGAGATCATTGAAGCTCTTATATATGGAGCAAATTACTTATTCATCTGTTGAGAGTTTGTAGAGGCTAGAAAAATACTACTAATTTGAAAAATTGGAGAATCTTGAAAAATATGTACTTGTGGGAAGGTTGGAAAATCTTGAAAAATATATACTTTTGAGCTTGAAAAGGCTCGTCAAATTACTACTTAGTTTTAAGCAATAACTAATTGAAGAAAATGTTTATTTAAGCAAGAGCCACAAAAGTTGCAAATGGAGAAGCATGGAAGGAAAGAAGAGAGAAAGCCAAATTATTGAGATACATCAATACTCTCGAAAGTCATACCATTATTAAATCTTATGTGCCTTAGAAAGTGACAATTCTTTTTTAGAAAGATCATTGAAGCTCATATGAAGCAAATTACTTATTCATTTATTGAGAGCTTGTAGAGGCTAGCAAAATATTACTAGTTTAGAATGTTGACGAATCTTGAAAAATATGTACTCGTGAGCTTGAAGAGGCTTGCCAAATTACTACTTAGTTTTATAGTAAAATATTCAAGTTGGATACTTGGAGACTAGACGTAGACTTGAGTTATAAGCTGAATCAATATAAATCAACTGTGTCCTTCTCTATCTTCTCTTAACTTCTATATTTTTTCATTATATTGTGTGTGTGTGTGTTTATTTCAGTAAGAAACTTTTTTACTTTTAACAAACTCATTTTTTTCAACTTGTAAGAAGTTTTTTTAAATTTTTAGCAGACGCCTTCTATTTTAATTTGCCTTAACTAAATTTATCCTTTAGCAGTGTTGCAGGCTCCTATTGTTTTAAACTTTAATAGGTACTTGTCGTTTTATTCAAATTAAAGGTTTCTCTTGTTTGTATTTGCTTTATCATATGTTAGTCTCCAAGCATTTTATAAAAAGTATTTATCCTACTATACATTTTGGGTAAAGAGATAAATTAAAATTATTACTTGAATCATATTACAATATTTAAAAAATGTCAAAAAATTATTACTTGAATCATATTACAATATTTAAAAAATGTCAAATTTTTTGTTGTTAATTTATGTTGTTTAATTAAAAAATTAAACTAAATAATGAATTTAAGTTATATACAACAACAACAATATTTAATATGAATTTCACTACTTTATCAGATCTGAGTGGCAATTTAAGTAATGTAGTGTTCCTATGAATCATTGGTACATGTTCTTTTGCATACCTTGGTGGGTAACACAGGTACATTCCATGAATCAACTGTAGTTTTTGTTTACTTTCGATGGAAATGTTGACCGAGCCCTTTGATGAAGTTGTCTTCTTATAACACTTGGAGAACTTTTTCAATTAGAAGTGGGTCTCTGGAGGTGTCAACCAGAAAGGGACAAGAGAAGGAAGACAAAACACTTTTGTTTACGAGTTGTGGTCTCTTAGACTCAGCGACAATTTCAGCTGACGTCGTTTCAGAAACTGAGAAGAAACTGCGGTGCAGTGGACAGTGGCTTACATCAACCCCACGTTATTAAATAAATAAATAAATAAATAAATGCATTATTATATTTCTAGATATGTTTATTTCTTTCTGTAACTTTTCAGTCAAAACGTATTAGAATTGATAAGTGATAAAATTTTATACATTTAGACGTTCCAATCTCAAAAACTTTTAGTATTTTAATTCTGATTTTAGCCCTTTTTTTAATTTATTAAAAATAAGATTACGTATTATTAAATTTTCTTGGACTTGTATCTCAGCAAGATTTTTAAAGAGTGTTATTGCTGCTGTTGTTGTTAATTCTAATTTAACTTAAAATTAATAGGTATAATTTACATTGTTTGATTTTAAATCAAATACATATATGAATTTAAAAAATTAAGTTATCTAAAAATTCCAAATCTAACTCACTCTTTAATTGATAAAGACAGTTAAGTCGTGATACATATTGAGTAAGCTTTCAATTTAAAGGAGTAAGTCAAGCCGAAGAACAGGAGTAGACCTTTATACTGTTGAAACACATCTCAACCCATCTAGTAGATATAAAAGATATTCAATATGCCTTTGGTAAATTCCTTTAGAAGTTATTTATAAATTAATAATTAATTGTAATATTTATTATTTTTTGTGAAAACCTTAAATGGATTAGTAATTTTATCCTTCTATAATATCGATTTATATTAAAATAATTCTGTAAAATATTACTTTAAATCACAAAATATATTAAAAAATAAATAAAGATCATACCATTTCCATTAGCATAGTGAATGATGAAACAAGTATACCTATGAAAGCAATGGTGGGCTAAATGAAAAGGATCTAAGACAATCAAATGGGCCATCAAGAAGTTTGACCAAAATACTGTTGGTGTTGCCATTCCATATCATCAGATTCAGATGCTTATCAAAACAACTCAGGGCCCACTTGATCCCATGAAACGTTCAGTTTCCATTTCACAGGCATCTAATCTAAGCCAGGCTGAATCTTTCTGGTTCTTTTTTGCATTTAACATAATTAACAGCTAACAGCTTGTTCCCAAGATTCTCTTTCTAGGCAATCAATCACACTAATTTTGCTGTCACAGCCCTTTGAAGTTTGACGCCCACCTGGACTCATCTCCTCTGTTCATCTCTGTCCCTCAACAACCTTTACCTGCATCTGAGAAAAGGAGAGGAAGCACACAACAAGAATGAGTGAATGACCTCTTTCCAATCCTTAATAATAGAAAGTTTTAACCTTCCTTCGTTAGTCACTCCCTCCATTTGCCATTTTTATCTACCCTTTTCGTTTGACCCTTCTTTTTAAGAGATTAAGATTCAATACCTCAGATTCTCCCAAAATCACAATTTAAGAAAACCTACCAAACGTTAAAACTTTGTGTCCCAAATCCATCGTTTGGGACCTACCCAATTTCATCTTTCTCTTGATTCCTTGCAAGAAACAGCAAATCAGGTGTTTCTTTGAGATTTTTTCCTTGGTAATTTGAGATATCCAGATTCTGGAAATGACATCTCGTATGATCATAGCCCCAGTTCTGTGATGGTCAATAAAAGAGCCAAAAGCCAAATTCTTGAGTTTGAAGCCTGATATTAGAAATTCAAGAATTTGGGTCGATACCCAGATGCAGACACCTGTTGTATCTGATCAAAGTTTCGGTTTTTATTGAGTTCTCTCATTTTCATGGAAACTCCTGTTTCTGCTCTGACCTATGTGATTTTAGGCCTTGTGTTCACCTTCTATGTTCTTCATGTGGAGTCAAAATCTCAAAATAAATCTGCATTAACCTCTAATGTAAAGCCACCGCCTCCGCCGCCGCCGCCGCCGCCTCCACCTCCACCTCCGCCTTCGCCTCCTCCTCCTCCTCCGCCTCCGTCGCTACCTCCACCTCCACCAGTAAAATCACATCCTTCACCACCTCCTAAGAGCAGAGGATCAACGCCACCGCCGCCACCGAGACATAGGTTTCATTTCCATGGTTCAGACTGGAAAGAAAATGAGAAGAATAAGCATCCACCGCCAGTTAGCACAGGTAACAAGATGAACACGGGGAAAAAGGTTGGATTTTTGTTTGTGGGTATTGCATCGATATTGCAGATTGGGGTTGTTGGCTTCTTGGTTTTCAAAAGAAGGCAGCTTTTGGAGATCAAAGACAGATACGAGACTTGTTCTTGAAAATTTTTCTGATGTCAAGCTCATAAAAGTATTGATGCGCTGAATTGGGTTTCTTGGATTGAATTACTTGTTTTGGGATCATTTGGTGGCTTGTTTGTTTTGAGTATACAAATCACATGCTGACTATTGCAAATTGAGGGGAGGTTGAGCTTTGTAAGGATTGTGAGATTGGGAATTGTTTCGTGAATTGATTCTTCCATCTTGGGGGTTCCTCGAGGTTTCTCTGTAAATGGTAAATCCGGCGTTTTTTTAGTCTTTCTAATTTTCGTCACTTGTAGTTTTTTCTATATATTTCAAAGAAGAGCAAAGTGGACTTTTTCTTTGTTGTCACAGATTCTTGGCTAACCTGTATGTGAAAAAACAATGTTGCAGATTATGGAAATTGAAAAATCTGTAGATAACATTCTTTTATTTGAGTGGACATGTAATTGAATCAAGTTCCTTCAAAATGCTTTAATTCATTGATCATCCTGGCTTAAGCCCTTCATTTCAAATGGGTGGCTTGGAATTTTGATTTTCTGAAAGTACTTTGTAGAGGAAGTTTAGTTCAGTATTAGAAGTTGTGAACTCATGAGTTTCAACCGAATTCTGGTCAGTTTTAAGTGCTGAGAATCTGAGCTTTAGCATTATTATAAGCTTATGCTCATCTAACAACCCTTCACGTTTCTAACATTCGTCTTTGTGATCAATTCTTGTTCTTTGGTGCTTTTTGGTATAGAAGATGGAGATTGAAAGAGAGGGCCTAATCTTACATCGAATTGCTTAACTAAGAAGTTGGAGGCGAATAGGTGAATAACTCCTTTTTGTCCTGTGAGTTCATTTGTTACAGGATTAGTTGCTTTTCTTTCCCAAGTAAGTGATACGAGTTGTGAGTTCCCTTGTTGTCTTCTTACACATGTGCTCGATCTCCTACATTTCATATTCCATTCCAAAGAAAGAGATGGGATGTAACAACATTCATTACTAGTTCCCCAATTTCATCTTACAAAACAAGTGGCTGAGGGTGTTCTACACCTCCTATTCCATTGGAAGTGGAACATCCTCCTTGAAAGGTGAAGTTAAATTATGGCATACGCCTATGATTAGTGATTCTACAAGATAAATTAATCAACATAGCAGGTTTCTCCCACTCTTTGTTATTTTAATACAAGAGGTATGAGACAATTCTTTAATAAAAATGTAGGTTACTATTGAAAGTTGAAAACATAAAGATTAAAGCTTTGAAGCTAAAGTCTAGCCAAACTGGAGTTATATAGTAAAACTTGTCTTTTTCACAATTGCCATGTATTTGGTTTGTAGAAGAACATTGACAGACAACTAAAGAATTACAAGATATCACCAAATTATGGAATTTATAATTAATTCCAAACTTTGTACTTAATTTTATACAATGAGATAATAATGGTCCACTGGTGAACTGCTCTATGGGAAAATTTGTCATTGATCTAATATTATATAGGAAAAATTAAAAAAAAATGAATTCCATTGCACTAAAAGAGAAGTTTCCTACTCTAGTCATCAAAGGTCTATTTTTTATTTTTTATTAATTTTAAGTTTAGTGAAAAAATTATTTGTTTCAGTTTTTAATTTCGGTTTTTAGTTTTGATTTTTTCAAGTTTTTAAAACTTATGAAAATAATAATTTTCATTTTCATTTTTTGTTTTCATTTTTAATCATAATTTAATGTATCATCAATTAAATATATTATTTAGTTATTCAATATCGTTACTAATAATGATTATGATTAATATAATTAAATTATTTATTTTATTTTATTTTTATAATTACTTTAAATTTTAATTTAATAATTTCTTCATAAATATACTTAAAAATATCTGAAAATGTATAAAATTCAAATTAAATTTATTTTAACAATTAAAATATATAATAAAATTAATATTATTTTATAAATAATTATATTTATTAAATTCTTTATTTAAATAAAATGTAGTTGATCTTTCACTAATAGTTATTAATAAATAATATGTAAAATATACTCAAATGATATTATTTAATTAAATAATTTATGCAATTAATTTATTATATTACTAGTAATAAAAATATAAAATATTAAAAATCAAACATAATTTTTTTATTTGAAAAACAAAAACTAAAAGCAATACACAAAAATAAAAAGCAACGATAGAAAAATAGCCGTAAAATTAAACAATTCTTAATCTTGTCTTATTAATGTTATTTACTCCTTAAAATGTAACGGGACCTTAGTTACGTATTTTGGATTGAATGTGAAAGGACAATAAACGAAAAAAAATAGAAAATACCTAATTTGGTTCTATAACTTCAAACAAACTTTCCGAAGCTGAAATGAACGCGAATTCCCAGCTGTTTTCATAGGAATTGCTCACGGGGACGCGGTCAAGCCTTTCTACAGTTTTCTCAAAACGTTAGCTCTCCTAACGGGTCAGATAATTCTTATGTTTACGAATGACATGAGCAATTGTAAAAGACCTTAACTTTTTTGTATAACATCAATATCGAGCTTCTTCATCACGAGTCTGATATGAGTCCAGTTTATACTGATCGTGATTCATTTTCCTCTTAAAATTCAACCCATTGACTTAGATAATTTATTAGCCTACTTTGTTATCTTTATCCAAATCAAATTATATAACTTAATCAATAAGTTATTGAAAAACTGAAAAATACAATTAAATATTATCTAGCTTCATGAAAAATGTTAAAAATATCTAACACACTACTGAATGAGCTTAGCTCAGACGGTACGTGTACCCAGGATTCACTCACGACAACGTGAGTTCGAATCCTAGGGAGAGTCCTCTTCCTGGTTATGGGGTTGAGGATCAAGTCTCTAAGAGCACATGTGAGTTAGCGAAAAGGAGCATACTAGATGTTGAGCAGGAGTGAGGCCGTGTGGGATCGAGACTTAATATGGGTGATTGGTCCTGGTACCCAGCTTGTGCCGGTAGTGTGCGCTGAGCACCCAACTCGTGCACATCTCTCGATTTACCTCCTTAAAGACAGTTAGGGACGGCTCCTTTGAGGTCCAAGATTAGGCTCATTGGCTGGTAGTGAATTAGCGGGTGGGATACTTAGGTTATCCCAAAAAAAAAAAAAACCAAAATCTAACACACTCTCCCCTAAATTTTGGCTACTCAAGAGCCTGATTCTTTTACTACCCAAAAAAAAAAAAAAGGAAACTACAAGGGCTACAGCTATGGGATCGGAGACAACATTCGTTTGAGACTTAGCTATGACATGTAATGTTCAAAATCTAAATAATTCCTTCCTGGAGTCACCTAAAGCTTGCCTACCATTACCACGTTTATCCACTTGGTCTTCGTTAAAGGAGAACAGGAAAGCAGAGAAACCTAGAATGTTTCTCGTTAACATTTCCTGTCAGGAAAAATGTAATGAGGAACAGGAAAGTCAAAGCATTTCCAGAAGCGATGCGCTGAGACATCAGAAGTCTCTATAAATCGTGATTGACGGGCTCATTATTGATGTTCTAAGTCGACCAAACTTTGAGTAGAAGCAGAAGAACAAGTGCATATCCTCTTATCATTACTTAATCAATAGGATTATATTCAATTCACATGCACGTATGCATATATGCAAAGGGTCGACTGAAACTTCGAGCTCAAGAGAAGAAACGAACTATTGTAGGCTCTCAATAACCTCGCTTAAAGCACAAATTACAGAAACATAAACAAGTTATACAGGACTGGACATATTGGCAGCCACCCCTTCCCAACATGTGGTGCTGTTAAAATGGTCAAGTCATACATCATCATATATCTATCACAAAAGCAGATTTGTTATTAGACTGGTTTTTGGAGTTAACTCACATGACCCTGTAATCGGATTATATGACATATTTGACAGATTAATGAATTAATTTTAATATTGTTCTTGTTATAATAACACGAAAAAAGAATATTTATTATCTTCACATGATAAATACGACAGGTGCGTAAAACTACTCTCACAACTCACAAGTATTTATCATCTTAGGTGTTATTGATAAGGTTGTGTTTTGAGCGCTCATGAATGGTACTGTGTCACATCATATCCTTTTTGGTTATCATCTTTTTTTTGTAAGCAAAAGATTTCATGATCACAGTTTGATGCTAAATCACGACGTAACCATCTTGAGAATATGTTTTTTCTTTTTGTAGTTTGAAATGATAATACCTGCCTTGCCTGTGACAAGGGCAGAAATGCAGGCGTGCTTCTTAACAAGGACTAAGAATATATATAAGGTGGTCATTTGGTCAATACGGTTTTCGGTCATTTGATGGGACGTACCAAGTTGGTCTCACTTCAACTTGAAATGCTCAGGAGAACAAGAAGCTGCTAAGTAGGGCAAGCAAGCTATGAAAAGTACAAAGATTCCAATTTGTTTATAGCATAAAAGTCAAGCTATTTATTTATGCAGAAGGTAGCTTTTATAGATCAGTGTTTAGAATGATAAAAGCAGTGACTTTATTCCCCTTTTTTTTTTTCTCCCTGAAATGTTACCAAAAGGTTTCTCAACCACATACGTAAGCTGTTGATCTCCAAACTGGACCACCTTATTCCATATGATGGTTGACAGGTGTGCTCCAAGGGTGGAACAGTTAGCTAATGTATGTCCTATGCACCAGCGGCAGCAGCAGCAGCAACAGCAGAAGCCAAAAGAAACAATTGCTAATAAAGTTCTACTAATATATAGCCTACAAACACCATTCTAGTTGCTTCTGATCAAACAAACAAAGTCCATAAATCCCAAACATGTTTCCTGAAGGGGAAGAGGAAGTAAAACGATGAAGAAAAGCAACAGGCAGAAATCTTCTTGTGGCCCTACCCTACATTATTGATCCATAATCTTAACATCCGAGGCAAGTATTGACCCACCAAGCACTATTCTTTGGCCTTTTAACATAAAGATCCGTTTTTGATACTTCCAAGTCTTCAATTATCTGCATAAACACCATGTTGAAGTAGACAAAAGCATGAAAAGAGATCTGGTACAAGAAACATGAATGAAGAGAACAAGGGTTTTTTTTTAAGAAAAGAAGAAACTTGAAAAGCCATGAAATGAGATATTACCACTGTGCAGCCTTGAATTGGATGCAAGATCGAGCCAAGAGTCTGGACTCTTGGATTGCCAGTCACCAAAGAACTGGTGCAATGGTTTCTGGGTTTCAACTGTTTCTTTCCCCAACTTCATTGGCCTTGCAGATGATGACTTGAAATCAGTTCCCAAGACAAAGCAGTGCTGCTGTTCTTGTTGTTTTGAAGAATCAGCAAACCCTTGAAACCCTGAATCTGGGTAGCTTCTGTATGAACTCATTGTCAACTCCTGGTAAGTGTCCTGTAAGTTTCTACGAGTCCCCGAAGTTTCTGGGAAGAGAACTCCCTCGTCCAGGCCCTCCCTTATCCCATGAAAGTACCTTATCACAACAAACAAACAGTTGGAACGATAAAAGAAACAAATAAAAGCTTAAGTTCTAACACGTATAGCCTCTCTAGAATTTACACAAACCTGTAATCTTTATCAACATGAGAAGAAGTTCCAGCATCAGAAAATAGATTGTTTGTCGGGTTATTTTGAGCAGAAAGACCACAACCAGCCCCAGGAGTTCCAGAAGATGAAGAATGATGAGGATAAAAGAAAGGATTAAAAACTGAGTTACTGGTGGGACTTTGATGAGCATGTGCTTGAAGTTTCGAAAAAGAAGAAAGTGGAGGTAGGCTTTTGTTGACTAATGAAGAAGGGTTTGTTATTGTTGTATTAGCAGCAGTAGCAGTAGTTGCAGCTGATGACGAAGCAAGTTCCACAGGCTTTCTTGAACGGTTTCTGCCTCTGTGCATATGTCTCTCACAGTATTTGGAGTCTGGATATGCTTCCTTTGAGCACCTCCATTTCTTCCCATCTGTTCTTCTGCACCTACCTGGCTCTGGGTCTGTTTTTCTGCCAAAACCCATCTGATAACAACCCCACCCAACTGCAAAACCCCAGAGTTTTGAAGTCTAGTCTAGATCAAACTCATTAAAATGAAAAGAAAAGAGATTTCTTTTATCCAAAATAATAATAAATTTTCATACAACTTACCAGGTTGGTGAGGGAAGAATCCTGAGGCCAAAGAAGATTCTAAACTTCTTTTGACAGAATAGAGAAGTTCAGGTGGTATAGGGACACCTGAGACCATGTACTTAAATATGAGAGCCTGATGTTCAAGCTCTTGTCTTTGTGTTGGAGTAAAGGGAGACCTATTTCTTGTATTCCCGGCGCTCATCATCCTTAAAGAAGTACACTTATAATAAAAGTAAGAAGAGCTTCCGGGGAAGAAGGGTTTGTTCTACGTGAGAAAGTGTTTAACCAGTATTCATCGCTTTGCGGAATCTTCTTCTTCCTGTGTACATGGATGAATCTAAAAGCTTCTGATTAAAAAAAAAAACTTCTCTTCTGCTTTGTATTGCCTAAGTGAAAACAAAATAGCAAAACGAAAAAAAAGGAGAAATAATGACTGCAACTCTGCTACTGTTGTTACAGTGTTACTGCCTTCCTTTGTTGCTGCTCTTGTCTCTGACAATTTGCATAAACCCATAAACAAAATGTACAATTCAAGTAGAAAAAAAAATCCCAAAATCCATTTAATACAGAAACATTAGGGTTAGTCTACAGTGCGCCTTTGGTTTCGCTGTCTTCACATTATGAGCATGGAAATGTGTGCCAATGTCTTAATGTGAACCTGCTCATACATAGACTTACAAGAGATGAGTTAATTTTTTTTTTTTCCCCCTCCGGCTGTTGTATGTTTAGTCCTGTAGATTAGGTGCTTCTCAAGCATTTACAAGTACAAACCTTCGGGGGAAAAATGGTTTAGTTCTAACCAAACAAACCTCCAAACAAACATGGAGGTTTGTTTCTTATTATATTATGGAATAACATTGTCCACAGTAACCTTGATTCAGTATCCATTAATACAAGACAAAAAAGCTACTGTTTCAGTAAAGTATGTATGAAGTGTCACCATTTTCAGCTTCTGGTGGACTGGTGAAAAAAAGCTTGGAAGTCGGTTTTTTTTTCACTAAAACTTAAGTTCAGGTGAAAAGAAGGATATGATATTTTGTAATGACTTTCTTAAAAAAAGAGATAGTGAAGGTGTGGGAGTTGCAAAAATTGATAAGATTCATTGAAGATTGCCATAATAATACAAGTAAGAGACTATTGGTTGTAGGGAGGTTTAGACTTGTTTGGTAGCAATTAAAAGTCCCTCCCAACTTTTCTTTTTTCTCTAAAACTTTCTTGAATGTTGGCAGAGCAGCAAGTGTCAGGAAAGTGCACTCTGAGGAAGAGGAGGAGGAGGAGGGGGAGGAGAAAGAGGTGATGAGCTAAGACTACACTACTCTCTTCTGTGATTTCTGCTGCAAAACACATGCCTTTCTCTCCCTAACTTGCAAGTATTCAATTTAACTGAGACCAGCTTTCTCATTCACGAACATCAATGCATTTTCATTTTCTTCCAAAATTATGACTCCCTTTCCAGTTTCCATGTTAGTCATTGTTTGTTTCTTGATGGGGTCATTTCAGTTTTCACAGATTTATAGTTGTTTAAGACAGAACTCACTCACCTGGGATGGTTTTGACTGGTGAAACTGAGTCAGCTAAATGCCCTGAATAGAGCAGTATAGTGTACATACAGTTTTGATCTTTTTGAAGCCTTTTGAAACTCATTCAGCCAACAACACAACCTCATTACCAGTTCTTACTGTTACTATCACCTGACAAAATCCTGTCTTCTTTACTTTCTGAATATTAACTCAATCCATTCTTTTCTTCTTTCTGCTGCCTTTTGATTCTTCTTAATTTCCATTTGATGATAAAAAAACTTTGTATATCAGAGTAGGATGGGTAAAGGGCTCAAAAGACAAGCTTTTCTCAGTGGACTCTTACAAGAAGTAAGGCTGGGCTTGTAGGGTTTGATCAGACACAAGTAGGACTTGAAACTTTTCAGATAAACTGAGTTGGATCACATGAAGCCCTGGAAGAAGTCTATGCTTCAATACCTAAATAGTATTCCTACAAAATAAAGTGGATCTGCCATTTGTTGGCCCTTTTTAATTTAGTGAATAATGATCATAGATCTTAGAGATTTTTGATCACCGATTAACACCTTATACTATGACAAGAAAATATTAGTTGTGCTAATTACAAGAAATTACGACAAAATTTCCATATTTTAAATTAAAATTTAAATGAAAAAAGTTTCATTCTAGTTAAAGATACCGTAATTTTTAGATATAACTATTCATTCAATGTCAAAATTTTTAGAATTTTTATGTCAATATTGAAAATTAATTATAATCAAGATCAAAATATATAATTTATCAAAAATTTTATTTTGACAAAAATGATGTGATACACAAAAAAAATCAGATATTTTCCAATTTAATTTACACATCATCACATTTTTAATGATTAAAAAACTCAACTGGTTTAATCGGTTCAACTATAAATACTTTGAGCTGTCTAACTTTTAAGTTTAGTTTTCAACTTTCTGATTTGATTTATTTTAATAACTCTTGTTTTTAAAAATCAATCAATTTATTAATTAATCAGTAAATTTTTAGAAATTAATAATTTCTTATAAATCAAAATAAATCATTCAATTTTCATTTAATAATTTTTTTCAATAAAGTTCAATTTTTTAATTGATAAGGACAATATCTTTTAATTATATTTAAAATTCTTTAATTTTATTTAATCTTTAGTTGTTTTTGTGACAGTTTAATACTAGTTGAAACTTTTAAATCTTAAACTTCTTGTCTTATCTATTTAACTTTCCGTTCGATTTTTAAAACATTAGTAGTTTTAATATAATAATGTCTAAAACATGATTGAAAAGTTTAGAACTTAACATAAGTATAAAAGGAATTTAAAAAAAGATTTAGCAATTGAATAAATTAATAACCTAATTTTTTTAATTATGAGACATGATGTACTCCTTTTCCTTATCAATAACCAAACTCTTAGTGGCATCCATTAATGCTTTGGTTTCATGAATAGTGGTTAGATTATGAACAACAATAAATAGTTCCAAGTCAAAGATAGATAAAATATGAGATATTCATAACATCTTTTTGTTCATTCCACCAACTGATCTGGAGTGCCAAATTTTTATTTAAAAAATTATGGTTTTTTTACTATTTATTGATACTAATAATTATTGATCAGGACGTGTGAATAGATTTCCTAGTACACACACTTAGAACAGCAGAAGTTGCTGTTTATCACACAATGTTTCAACTTGCAGAAACAGCCAAGCTGCCGCTTAATTGTGTTTTGGGGCATTTAGCTGTCAAATGTTGTCTTTTTACAACTCCCTCTCATTCTTCCCATGTGCTACTACTGGACCACTCAAGTTTCTCTTTTCTTTCTTTCTTATCATTCCCCAATGATTTCTTCACTTTCACATACAACTGTTAATTTCTGCGGCAGTACAATTACTTTACACTTCCATCTCATGAAGGATATGTCATGTACAAGCTCTGTAAGAGAATTGCGGAGTAGTTGATCAAAACCTGTAAATTGAAGCATTAACCCAACTTGCATGTTGTGGTCCAAACCTGTAAATTTTCTGATGGACTTGCTTATATAACGTAACCACCAAGAACCTTATCCAGGAGACCACACCTCGCCAACTAGCGATAGCAGCAAAAGAATGCAACTGCAAAATTCCCTCTTCTTCTTTTTCATCATCTTACTATCCTCATCATCCTACTCCCATGGAGCTGATTTCTGTGTTGCAAAGCTCAAGGGTGCAGCAACCCCATCAGGGTTCGCATGCAGAAGTCCTGCACTAGTCACAGTTGAAGATTTTGTGTTCGAAGGACTTGGCACCGCAGGTAACACCACAAACATCATAAACGCTGCTGTGACTCCAGCTTTTGTGCAACAATTTCCTGGTGTTAATGGCCTTGGCATATCCATTGCACGACTAGACCTCGCATTGAAAGGTGTTGTCCCTATGCACACCCATCCAGCGGCAACGGAGATACTCTACGTTGTGCACGGACATATTACTGCCGGTTTCATCTCCTCCGCAAATAAGCCGTACGTCAAGTCTCTTAAGAAGGGTGATGTTATGGTGTTCCCTAAAGGGTTGCTTCATTTCCAAGTGAATGCTGGTAGGGTACCCTCAACTGCTATTGTTAGCTTCAGCGACCCTGAGCCTGGTCTCCAGATTCTTGACTTTGCGTTGTTTGGAAATGAATTGTCGACTGCTTTGGTCGAGGCGACCACATTTCTTGATGAGGCTCAAATCAAGAAGCTCAAGGGTCTTCTTGGTGGTACTGGCTAGGCTCGTTCGTGCTAAGTCAACGTTGTTGGTGTCACTCATTCCATAACTTGTTCTGATTCATTTTTTCTGCTTATGTTTGATCCACCAATAAGTAATTGTTTGAATTGTTCAGTCACTAAGTCATGTAACGTTATATTTGTGTTTTATGCATGCATGAAATGTTTGTTTGCTTTACATTACCAAAATTCTGAGCACAAAGCAAGCCATATACCAAAGAAAAAGATAAAAGCATCTAGTTCTTGTGAGAAAGAGATAGCACAAGTGCTCATGTGTGTGAATTAAATAGCAGGTGACAATGATAATCTTATCCATTCTTTTGTAGTTGATATTCTCTCTTATGATTTTATTAGTTATAATATTTTTATTATTTAAATTATTTTATATTTTTAAAAATACTAAAACAGAGTGATCATGCCTATACTTAACCTGGTGGAGACCCTTTGAGGTAATCTTTTGATGTGACTACAGTCAAAAACATTAACAAGGAAACAATGAAATCGAAGAGAGCTAGTCCATCTGATACTGCAAAGATCATAAACGATGGCTTTTTCAAGAAATTCATACCACTAATTACTTAAGGCCATTTAATTTTAAAATACAGAGAAGATATTAATTTTCAATGATTAATAAAAGTTATAACAAAAAATTCATTAATCTATCTTTATTTTGTCATTATTTTTTAAATAAAATTTTAATTAATTTAAATCCAGAATACGGCTTTAAAGCAACTTTTAAATCAGATAAAAAAATTTTAATATTCAATCATTCTTTCAAAATTAAGGTAAAATTGTAAAAGGAATAAATTTACTTATAACAAGAACTAGTAGAAATAAATTTGGATTACCATGAAGCATTGCATATCCCTTTGCATTTGGAGGGCTGGACCAAGACTGGAATTGTCTGGCCCCAAACGTGCAGCCACATGCAAGATGTCGTTGCCGCGAGAATCTGACGACTGCGGGAGAGCATATCCGGATTCATTTGGTTAGAGAAGATTGAAAACCCTGTTGTCTGCGGTGTAAAATAGGCGGGTGAAATATGTTCCAACCCTCCTCTTTGATAAAGCAAACGCACGAAAGAGTTAGGTAAATTATGTATGACTTGAAATTTTTTTCACATGCTACTTTCAATTCGGATAAAGATAAGTGTCTATTAAAAATTAAAAGCAATAGGAGTCTATCAGACGATAATAGCCTGTTAAATGACAAGAGCTTAATAAAGAATAAGTCCAATTAAAAATAATTTTAAAACAGAAGGCGCCTGTTGAAGTAAAAGTAACCTTTAGCAAGTTTGAAGGAGTCTTTTACTGAAATGAACACATACAATATAATACGGAACTATAAAAGTTAAAAGAAGAGAGAGAAAAATATAGTTGATTTATACTAGTTTAGCTTACAACTCAAACTTACATCCAGTCCCTAAGTATTTAACTTGAATATTTCACTATTAAAATTCAAGTAGTAGTTTGACGAGTCTCTTCAATCTCACGAGTACATATTTTTCAAGGTTCTCCAACCTTCTATACTAGTAATATTTATCTAGCCTCTACAAGCTCTTAATAGGAAATGAAGTTTGCTCAATATGAGCTACACTGTTCTCTCTCAAAAATATTTTTACTTTATAAAGAACAAGAAATTTTTACAATAATATCACTTTCAAAAGAATTTATGCTATGGTTGTATTTCAAAAGTCTGATCTCTATTCGCAAAAGCAGTTGCTTTTCCTTTCAACTAGCCGTTACTTTACTTGCATCCTTAGTTAATTTGATGGATTTAATTCCGAACAATTTCGATATCATCTTTGCCACAAAACTTCCATTAATCGCGCGACTAATATATTACCTTCATAATAAGTAGAATCCTTTCGGATAAACCCTTTTTTAATAAGGTATGTTTATAAAGAAGGTTCCTGCAAGAAGGAAAGCAATTATTCCATGATTTTATTTCCTTTTAAGAATTATATCGTTGTTTATATATAAGGAAATAAATTTAATTTAAATTTTGAAATATTATAAGGTTATCGTCAAAATCGTTAAATATGAACCTTGAGCTAGCAATCTTCCCCTTTTTGATGATGACAAGCAATAATAGATATATTTTTCAAAATTAAAAAACATAATGAATGATTTCGAAAGATACCTAAGGCTTTTATATGTTCAGATATAATTAGAAGGAGCCTGTCTCTTAAGAAGGAGCCTATCAATTATGTATCACAAATTTTCACAACAAAATCAATCACAGATATAATCAAGGCAGCATCAAGAAATCATATCATATATTTGCAAAAAAAATGTCCACATAAGCTCTCCCACTTTATCATTATCAAAAACACAAAAAATAAAGAAATGAGGAGGAAGTGAAATAAAACAGAGTATAAATAGAAAAAAATCGATTGTCACAGTCAGGAAGAATTCCTCCTAAGATGAATTTGCAAATCCAGGATTTGGTTTTGGAGGCTGTCAATTTCTTTGCGCATTTGATCTTGGCTAGAGCGAATTTCCCTCAGCAGTTGAAGAAATTGATCATGCATGCTATTTTCGTTTTGAGGGGGAATAAAAGCTTTGAGGAGACAAAAATAGGTTTGATGAAAGTGTCTAGATAACCTACTGTGGAAGACAAAGATGAGGAATCAAAAGCAAAAGTTTGATTATGACAAGGTGTTTCGTTATGACTAAAAGTTGAAGCCAAAAATTTATTCTATCCTTTTTATTTTGTTCTTCTTTTGAAGATTGTAGGGAAGAGAAAGTTAAGAAAAATGCAAAAAGTTTGGATGCAGAACGAATAAGCGGCACTTCTGAGAAAAATATGATGAGTAGAAGAGAGAGATCTGTTTCTGGTATACTTAAGCGATTCCTGAGCGTTGATCTCGTGTGAAGATGAACGGTCATAAGCTACTACAAGAAGTGTGGTCGTCTATGTATCTTCTGTCAGTACTATAGAATTGCTTGTCAGAGCTGCACGTGAATTTTTAAAAGCTGAAACGACGCCATGAACATGAATCATCTTTTCAGGACACGTGTACCCTGCTTTGTTAAAGCGAGAGGAGCCTTCTAAAATCAGAAAGAGCCTATTAGACTGAGAGAGAGTTTCTAAGGAAACACAATAGAAGGAGCCTACGAAATGCAATGACAAGTAGCAGAGAGAATTCTTGCAGAAATAATATCAGAGAGTTTGCATATACCAAGTTCTTTTCTTAACATACAAAACCTATCTTCAGAAAATGACTTGGTGAAAATGTCAATTATTTGATTTTTAGTATTAATATGCAAAAGATCAATGGTTCCTTCTAAAAATTATTTCTAAGAAAATGATGTTTGACTTCTATATGCTTAGTCCTAGAATGATGCACAGATTTTTAGACAGATTAATAGGACTAGTATTATCACATAATATTGGAATATGAGAAAAGTTTAGAGAAAAATCCTATAGTTGATACTTCATCCATAAGATTTGAGCACAATAGCTGGCAACTGCCATGTATTTAACTTCAGTGGTCAAAAGTGATGTGCAATTTTGCTTATTCTAGGACCAAGATACTAGACATCCTCTAAAAAATTGACAATGATCGCTTGTGCTTTTTCGATCTACTTTATCACCTGCATAATCTGCATCACAATATCCCACTATGTCAAATGAATCAGTTTTGGATACCATAGTCCAAAATCTATAGTTCGGTAGAGATATCGAAAGATTTTTTTCACTGCTTGAAGGTGACTTTCTTTTAGATTTGATTGAAAGCATGCACAAAGACACACACTAAGCATAATGTTTGATCTTGAACTTGTAAGATATAGCAGTGATCCAATCATTCCTTTATACTTTGTCTCATCCGTAGCTTTGCCTTCTTCATCTTTATCAAGTTTAATTCTAGTGTACATGGGAGTACACATCAATTTGACATTCTCAAAGTGATATTTCTTGATGAGTTCCTTTGTGTATTTGTCTTAGCTAATGAAGATTCCTTTTCTGTTTGTCTAATTTATAATTTGAGAAAGAATGATAATTCTCCCAACATGCTCATTTCAGACTCCCTTGCATTAATGCTGAGAATTCTTCCCTTGCATTAATGCTGAGAATTCTTTACAGAAGGATGGATTAGTAGCATTGAATATTATGTCATCAACATATATTTGCACTAAGAGTAAATCATTCTCCTTTCTTTTAATAAATAAGGTCTTATCGACCTTTCCTTTTTCAAAGTTATTCTTAAGCAAAAGTTATTTAAACTTTTATACCATATTCGAGGAGCCTATTTTAAGCCATACAGAGCTTTGGTTAACTTCATCATATAATCCAGATGGTTTTCATCTTCAAAACATGGGGTTTACTTAACAAATACTTCTTGGTTAATGTAATTTAAGAATGCGCTTTTAACATCCATTTGGAACAACTTGAAATTTTTATAGTATGTAAAGGCAAGTAAGATTCTAATTGATTCCAATCTAGTAACATGAGCATAAGTTTCATCAAAATTAATACCTTCCTATTGATTGTAACTTTGAACTACAAGTCTGGCTTTATTTCTTACCACTTTACCATTTTTGTCAAGTTTGTTTTGAAAAAACCCATCGTGTCCCAATGATTGACTTGTTTTGAGAACGAGGTACTAGATTCTATACTTTGTTTTTGTCAAATATATTTAGTTCGTCTTTCATTTCTAAAACCCAATTTTCGTCAATAACGATCCCTTCAACGATCTTTGGTTCTATTTGTGAGATGAAAGCAACAAAGTTGTTCATGAATGATGATCTTGTTCTTAGACTTTCAGAAGGATCTCCCAGAATGTATTGGTGTGTATCAAGACCTCTCTATTCTTTAGGTATTTTTCTTTACATAGGCAGAGGAAGGAGCCTGCTCTGTCCTACCTTCACAGGGACCTTCTTGATCTTATGATTCTGAAGGTTCTATAGTTAGAGTCTCTGATGAATTTTTAGGAACTAGGAGGTGCTCTTCATCATCTGAATCAGTTGATATTGTTGAGGGTAGTGCTTCATCAAATACCATATATATTGATTCTTCTATTTTCCTTGTTCTTTTATTATAGACTTTTAATCCCTTACTCGCACTACTGTAGCCCAGAAAGATGACTTCATCTGATCTTGCATCAAATTTTCTAAGATTGTCTTTTCCATTATTTAGAACGAAACACGTATAGCCAAATGCTTGAAAGTAAGCGACATTTGGTTTTCGTACGTTTCACAACTCATAAGGAGTGTTTTTCAGAATGGGTCTTATGAGACATCTATTAAGTACATAACATACCATGGATACTGCTTCTACCTAGTATCTATGCGGTAGTCCAATTTCACATAGCATGGTCCTAGCCATATCAACCAGAGTTCTGTTCTTTCTCTCTACAACTCTATTTTTTTGAGGAGTTCTTGGACATAAGAAGTTGTTAGTTGTACCATTGCTGTCACATAACTCTTCAAACTTTCTGTTATCAAAATCTCCTCCATGATCGCTTCGAATTGAAGTAATGTAATATCCTTTTTTGATATAAATTTTTTTGTAAAACTTCTCAAAAAATTCAAAAGCATCATCCTTATTTGATAGAAAGTAAACTTATGTAAATTTGGAATAATTATCAAGTAAAATAAAACCATAATGTTTACCACCAAAGCTTTAAGTCCTAGTGGGACCAAATAAATCTATGTGCACAAGTTCAAGTGATTGGCTAGTAGACACAATATTTTTAGAAGGAAAGTTGCTTCTGATTTGTTTACCATTTAAGCAAGTCTTATAATCCTGATTGCTTTCAAACTTCAAAGTCAGTAGTCATTTTACTAACTCATTTTTAGACAAATTTGATAGAATATTCATGCTGGCATGTCCAAATCTCTTGTGCCATATAAACGGATCCTTTTCTAGAGAAACAAAACACTTAATATTTTGTGACGACATGTCTTCCAATTAAGCACAGTATATATTCTAATTTCTAGGACCATCAAACACAATATTATCATTATGAATATCGACAATTTCATAATAAGATACATAGAAGATGACTTTGTAACCCTTGTCATATAGCTAACTCAAATTCAACAGGTTATGTTTCAAACCGTCCACAACGAGAACGTTATCAATAGAGGTAGAATCAGAATTACCAAATTTACCAACTTCAGTGACTTTTGCTTTATTTTTGTCCACAAAGACAACATTATCGCCGTTTTTTCTTTTAATGTAGTTGAAGTGTGATATTTCACCTGTCGTGTGTCTTGAATAGCCACTTTCAACTATCTATTGATTTTCTCTTATCTTTGTCTTGAAACATATCTGCAAAAATATTATCTCATTTTAGGTATCCAAAATTTTCTGGTCCTTTCAGGTTAGTAGCTTGATCTTTCGGTCTCTAGATATACATTTGAGATAATTTCTCCGAAAGTTACAAGAATGAGTATTAAGACCATGTCTATCACAGTAAAAACATAAAATAAATGAATGAGAATTGATATAATTTCTACCATGTATCAGGTTCCTGTTATTTTGACTATAGCTATTGCTTAATTTGATTAAGAAATTCTTGTAAGCCTGATATTATTGTTTTCATTGTATCCTATTTTGGTCATATCAAAAACACATTTACCTCTACTAAGTAATGCATCAAGGTTGTTCCTTCTATCAACGAAATTTACTATATTTTTTTAGAGATAAGATTTTTTCAGCACTTTTCTCTTTCTCAAGTTCTAAGGTAGTGACTTTTTCTTCCAATTGTCTCACCTTTCTAGAATTAGGAGTGTCAATAGGTCGGGCTGGGCCTAGGCTGTCGATGGCCTGACCTGGCCAGACCAAAAAAATTTTTAGGGCGGGCCAAAAGAAATCGGTGCTCTGTGGGCAGGCCAAAGCCAACCGGCTAGGGCAGCCCGCCCGGGCCACTGGCAGCTCATCGGGCCTCAGTCGGCTCGGTCGTTAATATATTTTTAAAATTTTTTATATATTTATTTTAAGAGAATTCGAAAAAATTGTAGTTGTATTTTTTAAAAGTCATAAATTATAAATTATAGCATAATCATTTATAATAAAGTGTAAGATGAAATTACCTATAAATTATACAAAAATATTTATATAAAATAAAAGAAATAAAATACGAACCTATATATATTTATTAAAAATATGTAGTAATGATACTGTTCTCATAATTATTCCCTACAAACAAGAGAGTTTAATTTTAATTTTATAATTTTATTATAACAATTAATTATAATGTAAATGTAAAAAAGTTATTATCTAAGTACAATGAATTTATTTCAAATA
>JAOTAY010000005.1:4500230-4512477 GCA_025629805.1 Erythroxylum baracoense
ATGAGAGCAAGAAACTTGTCAAAATCTTGCTTCTCATTCAGTTTTTTTCATTATCAGCCTTTGGATGTAAGGGGCATAAAACACCGTGTGAAGAGCTAACATAAAAAGCTCAGTTTTTATTCTCATTGTATCAGATTCAAAAACCATGAATGAAAGTCATTTTTTTCTTCAGCTTTGATGAGTAATGTTTTGTTTTTGAGTTGTTCATCTTGTGAGTGTGCTGTGGTAGAAGATTGAAAAAACAGACATTGGTTCTGTCAAACCTCATCTTTCACTATAGTTGCATTTGTCTTCATTTTGCATCTTACACTTACATTTATTTCACTGTTGAGAAATCACTGTAGCTACCTGAAACCATTTCTTCCATTTTTTTCAAACATCCGAAAATTTGTTCCATTTACTCTAAGTGATTACATTCAATACAACTAAAGTGTTACAACTGGAGGAAGGGAAAAGGTGTTGATATTCTGAGATCAGAAGCAGCAGTACACAAGCATTGAAGGAAGCCTTGAATCACTTTATCCTGAAGCTGAAGTTCAAGTGAGGCTTTTGTCTTTGAGGGAACAAGTGACCATCTGTCAAGAATCTTCACGTAGACGGGGCTTTAGCTTTCTTGAAGGAAGTACCTATCATAAGAAGTCACCGTAGAGCTCTTAAATTAATCTAATATAAGATAGATCGTATTAAGATTGTGAGACCAACATTTGTACAACAGGCGCGGTAAGTATCCTAACTGACTTCCACTTAAGAAAGCGCGAGGCTTGAACGCCAGTATATGTAACGCAGTAATTCCTTCATCACATGTGTCATTACATATACTACTAATATAAAAGCCGTATATGTAACTTTAATTGTTAGAGTAGTTCTTGACTTTTTAGATAGTAAATTATATTTAAAAATAAACCTTTTATATTAGTTTAAGCATAACAAGACTTTGCTTTAAAATATATATACGATTATTTAAAATCTAGTTTACTTAAATTTATTTTTAAAAAGAAAAAAGCTTTTCCAAATGGAGTAAGACTTTGCATAAAATAATATATTTAATTACCTAAGATACAATAATCTAAAGCTACAACTTATATTAATGGGTTTTGCCCATTAATATTTTATACAATAAGAAAATATTTGATGCTAGACATTAAGTCCAATCACTAGTTAACTTTTATGATTTGACTGTCCACATCTTATCACATGTGTCACATAAAATATAATTATTACTGATCTTAAAGGCCACATTACTTATCATTTGCATTTATAAAAACATGAAGCTTCAATCGCACTTAAAGAAATCAACTTCACTACTCAAACTCGTACGCAATCAGACAGTGTTTTGATTTCTAAGTCTCTGTAAGTTTTTGTAGAATGGGAAAGAAGTTATAGTAAAAAATAAATCTCCTCTTTAATTTTCTATTCTTTTAAAAATAAAAAATAAAAAACATGATGATGTGATTATAAGTACGCGATTTAAATCAAGTGAATTTCATAATAATTTAAGTTGAAATTTGTGTAGATAAGTTTATTTAAAATTTCTTTTTCTTTTGTTATATCTTTACCTAAACTACAATATAACCCTTATCAAGACTAATTGATGTATGCATTAAATTCACATTTATTAATGATAGAGATATGATTGGTGAGCAACCTTATCAAAATAATATACTAAGTTTTGATTTGCAAGTTTAATAAACTCTAAGCACTTTAGTGAAATTTATAAGAGGATTTTAAGTCTTGTCTTATTTGATTTTTATGGAATCATGAGATGTTATGTGTTTATTCTATAAATTTATCCTATTAGTGTTTTCTTTCTTGATTGCTATTTTATCTTAAGCCTTTGATGTATATTAATTTATATGATCTAGTTGCATCTTATAAAATTCCTCCACATCAGACTCAAGCTCATCCTCAAGCATGAGTCTGATGTAGAGGAATTTTATAAGATGTAACTAGATCATATTAATTAGACTTACCTTTTTTTTTTGGGTTGATTTTGGTACTTAATTGGTAAAATTGGTATTTTTTTATTTTAGGAAGTGATAAGTGGAGATCGGACCAAATTTGGTTTGAAACATCTAATTGGAGCATTATTTGTCAAAACTACAAATTTTGGGAAGATAGAACAAAAGATTCCAAATTGTTGAAACTAATAAGACAAGATTAAACCTAGAGTCATATTCACTTTAGGAAATGTAGTCTAATTAGGAGGCTTTGTTTTCTTCCCCATTATCTAGAGATTTTGATTTGTTTAAATCATTATCTTTGGAATATTTATAGATTGTTGTTTTAAAAAGGGAATAACACTTTTTTACTTTCAATTCTTTTATCTTCTTTTATCTATTTTCGTATGGAAAAATAGTCATATGTGGATAAATATGAATTATTTTGATCCAAGGAAAATTAAAACTCCATCTTTAGGAGGTTTTGTTTTAATCCTTAATTTTATTTTGATTTAAGTATTTCTTATTTCTTGTTCTTCTATTTCATGAATAATTAATATTGATTGGTTTGAAAAATTAATTCAATGTTGATTATTTTATTGTTATTCATAAGTTAAGTGTTTCGTAGTTGCCATGAATGATTGGTACAAGTATCAAGTAGTATTTGCATATCTAACTTATACGAAATAAGACAACTAAATTAAATAGTTGTAACTACCTCTATTATTTAATTTAGGATTTAGTCTTTTTGATTAAACTTGTTGGTAACATTTAATTGATCTAGAATGTTATTATACCAAATTAATAATGATTTTTATTTTAATGCTAAACTTAAATCAATTAATTTAGGAAAATTAAGACTTATTATGGCTATCTCAATAGATTTCAGACTAAATGCATAAGTTGTAAAAATTTATTCCTTTTAAATTAATAATCAAAGTTGCAATTGGATAAAATCCTTTCCATGAATTAGGGTTAGGCAAAATTCAATTTCTCATTTTTATACTCAGTCGATTCATTTTGATATCTTGTTCAATTTTATGTTACTTGTTAATTAATCATATCCTTTATTATGTTTTGCCAATAAAATTGAAAAACTAATATTTAGTTCTCTTAGGATTCAATATAGTTATGTAACTACTACAATAGTTTTTTAATGAATAAAGAGATCAAAACTTGAAGAAATAAGTGAAAAGTTCATGTTCATTGGTTATGTAAAAAGCTAAAATTTTGTAAGTTTTACAATCCAAGTAATGACAAAGTGGTCATTAGTAGAGATGTAAAAGTTAATGAAGAAGATACATGGCAATGGGATGTCCAAGAAAAAAATTGTGACTTCTTTCTTGTTATGGTTTAAGACAAGGAAGAATAGCAAGCAAGTGAAGAAGTATAAGAGCCCACTATACCTCCCATATCACCAAAGGCATGATCTCCCACTGACACTCTGCCATCATTCTTTAAGGAAAGAGAAGCGGGCATATTAAGGGTGGTTCTGAGGATTCATCGAGTGGGTTGAGAATTTAAGAGGATCAAAATCACACTCACTCTCCTGCGAAGGGGGCTTGGAATAGTAAGCTCAAGGTTCTTCATCATAAAAGGGATCTCAAATATTACTCAGATGTCATTCAAGATGGCATCTTCTCTCCTCCAATTGAGTTGTTACAGGTGGGAGCTCAGGCGTGGTTAGATACTCTAGTAGGTCTTTTCTGGTCGAAGAGGCTGGCATTCCCTGTAGTTAATGCCTGAGCTAAGGCACGCTGGGGTAAAAGAGGCCTTGAAAAGGTTATGTTTAGGGAGGATGGGTCGGTACGATTCAAGTTCATGGAGAACGCTAATCTGTTGGAGATTATCGAACAGGGCTATGGCATATTAGGAATCAATCTCTGTTTCTGCAGCAGTGGAGACCAGGCTTGGATTTGGACAGGGGTGTGATGCAATCCCTTTTTGGGTGCAGTTCCATGGCTTACTTATGGAATACTAGACGATTGAAGGATTGAATCACTTGGTTAGTATTTTGGGTAAACCCTCTGCATGGATTCACAAACTAATTCAATGGAGAGGATTAGCTATGCAAAGATCTGAATTGAAATTCCTAAGAAGGCTCCTTCACCTAAAACTCTGCCTATTCTAAGACTTGGAGAATCTGGAGAGCTAGTAAAGGATGAGATTACCTTATCATATCTGTGATCACCTTCAGATGTAAAAAAGATCTAGGTAGCGATAGGTAGAAGAGTTCAAGAAGGGATGTTGGAGGAGCTATTGTTAGTAAAGTCCCGTCCTTTAAGACAGGTAGGTACATCTAACACTGAACTTTGCAATGAGGCATTAAATGGTAATAATTCTAATGTTATGGGGAATCAAGGGGCCCTGAAATGAAAATCTCATGATAGAGGGGAGATAAGGGAACAAGAGAAGACGGCAGTGGAGGTTGTGGAGCATATGCAAGTCCTAGGTAAAAGTGGTGAATCGGCTACATCTTTGGAAGTCATTCTTGAGGATAATCCAGTATGTAATACTATGTATGAAGGTGATAGAGGTGTAAAAAATGGGCCCTCTCATTGTAGTCCTCCTATTAGCCCTGAGGGTACCAATGGTCAACAGAATGGGTCTGTCTTAATAGTTAATTATGGAGATTCAGATTCTTTAGACTTTGTTCCAGAAGAAACATTGGCTCTAATTAGTATCGGAGGTAAGGGTATAGAATCAGATTTTGAAGATGTGGACCACACTCGACCGATTGTAGTAATTGCTTGTAAGGGTAAGGGTTGGAAAAAAGGTCAGAAGAAGAAGCATAAAGAGGTTATTTCCCCTGAGGTTCTATTCTAAAGAATTTTCTTAAATGTCTCTAAAGCATTGGCTGTTTTTGGGGACCCATTATGTTTGGATCATGCCTCCATTTTGATTAATCAGATGAACGTTGGGCCAACAGTAGGTGCTCCTTTTTGGTTCTTCAATGCTTTAAAACAAGTTGATGGTTTCATGATAGTTATTCGTAGGGTTTGGGAGTGTGAGGTAGTCAGGTTCAAAGCCTTCCAACCAATGGAGAAACTAAATTTTAACAAGGCAGCTATTAAGTATTTTAGTAAAGCAAGGGATCAGGATTTGAAAGAGTTAAGTAAAGATGTCATAGCTGCTCAACACCAATGTTACTTAGATCCTTACAATGTCAGATTAAGGATTCAAGAAGTGGATAGATTGAGGAAGTACCAAGAAACTCTAAAATTACGTAATTTTATTATGAGACAGAAAGCTCGTTTAAACTGGCTTAAAGATGGGGATGTATATTTGAAATTCTTCCATGCTTCTTTACTGACACGTAGCAATATTAACACCATCATGGAATTAAAAGATGGGCAAGGAAATTTGATTTCAGATAAGAAGGAGCTGTCTGATCATATTCATAGCTATTTTGCTAACTTAATAAAGAGTACTGTAAGTCAACGAAGTGGGTTTCGGGTCAAAAATGTACTCGAGTATTGTTCGGACCAGTCGATGCAGAAGATGCTATTGGCGCCGTATACAACACTTCAAGTGAAAGAGGTGGTGTTTCGGTACATAGTTCTAAGGTGCTGGGTCCTGATGGATTTTCAGCTGGTTTTTTCCAACAAACTTGGGACATTACAGGGCCTCTCTTAACAGAGACTATATGAGAGTTCTTTTATTCTAGTTCTTTGCTTAAGGAGTTTAATTATACTTTTAATTGTCTAATACACAAGATGGAGAAGCCGTCGAGGATTACATATTACAATCCGATTTCTTGTTGCTCAACAGTCTATAAAATTATTGCTACATTACTAGCGGATAGACTTAAAGTGGTGTTAGCTGAGGTGGTCAATAAGGCACAAGGGGCTTTTTGCTAGCGAGAAATATTGGAGATAATATATTGATTTTGTAAGAGTTGTTAGAGGAGTATCATTCTGGGAAACCAATTAAAAATTGTGCTTTGAAACTAGACTTATTTAAAGCATATGATACCATTAGTTGGGAATATCTGAATTTATACTTGGAAGCTATCAATTTACCGGAAAGGTTTCGACTTTGGATAATGCAATGCATTTAAACTACGTCAATAAGTGTATTAGTGAATGTGATTCCTACAAGGCCTTTTTTCAATAAGAGAGGAATTAGGCAAAGGGATCTTCTCTCCCTTTACCTTTTCACATTGGCGATGGAAGGTTTATTAGACTGATTTCGAAACTTGTGCAAAGTAATGGATTTTTCCAATATCATCATAAATGCAGGGAGTTGAAGTTGTCCCATTTGCTTTATGCTAGCGATGTTATCTCATTTTGTAAGGTTGAACCTTAGGTTATTAGGATGATGATGAATATGGTAAGTATTTTTTCTGGTGATCGGGGATGAAGATTAATGGGCAGAAGAGTGGTGTATATGTATTTTCAGATATCCAAATTCCTGAATGGATAAGTAATATGTTGGGCTTTGCAAGGCAGGGCATCCCTTTTAGCTACTTAGGTGTCCCTATTACTACTGGTAAGCCTAAATATTCAGATTTTATTCCTTTGATAGAAAGATTGAAAGCTTGAATCCTTAAGTGGCAGAACAGATTCTTATCTTTAACTGCTAGAGTCTCTCTAATCAATTCTATGTTGAATAATATATATATACACTAGGGAGCTCATTTGGTCCTTCCAAAGAAAGTGATGAAGGATTTGGAGAGGGTAATAAAGTCATTCCTATGGTCTGGAAAAACATAAACTTGTAAAAGGGCCAATATGAAATAGAGTGAAGTCATTCTTCCTAAGAAGCAAGGGGGTTTAAGTGTCATTTCTATCAATCAAATGCATCAAGTTTTGCTTCTTAAGAGGATTTGGAGATTGTTTGTGGATAAGGAAGCCTTGTGGGTGAAATGGGTGCAGACGTTCTATCTCCTAACTCAAAGTTTTTGGCAGCTACAAGGTAATAGATATTATTCATAGATTTTTAAGGGTATGTTGAACCTTAGAGAGTTGGTTTATCCTTGCTTGAAATATAGGGTAGGGGATGGTGAAGATATTCGATTGTGGTTTGATAATTAGTCAGACTATAGTCCTTTGTGGTTACGTGAGGAGTTACAGGTGTTATAGAGCAAGATTCCTACAGAGGCTTCAGTTGCTTGGCTTAAGCAATAGTGGGCTAGACTTTACACTCTACGTCATTTTCATCTATTGGAGTGGTATTTACCTAAAATGCTGAATACTGGTAGGAAGGATAGGTTGATGTGGACTTTACATTCAAGTGGTGTATTCAACAATAGGTCTGCGCATAAATTACTAGTTGAACCTCGTAAAGCAGTGCCATGGATAGAAATAGTGTGGAAGCAGGTTCTTTGTCCTAAGGCTACCATTGTTTTATGGTTGGTGATGAAAAATAGATTAAGAACTAAGGATAGATGGTTTGGGTCTTATGATCCCTTATGTGTCTTATGTAAACTTGTAAATGAGACATGAAATCATTTGTTCTTTGAATGTAGTTATAGTAAATCGGTGTGGAGTAGAATTTTGTCTTTGATTCAGCCCCCAAGGTTCTCTTTTGTATGGGATCAGGTATTGGAATCTATCATTCAATATACGAAATCAGGTTACAAGGATGGACTTTTACTCAAGACTCCTTTCCAGATGGTTATCTACTATATTTGGAGGGAAAGAAATAGGCAAATTTATAAGAATGAGGATTAGCACAAATCCAAAGTTATTGAGGTAATTGTTAACTTGATTAGAGAAAGTCTCTTAGCTCATAAGAAACAGGACCGTATTAGCCATGAGGTTAGATCGCTTTGGTTTATTTAATCTTTTGTTGTAATTATTGTATTTTTGGGCATAGTGTAGTATAGTTGTTGACTGTTTGATCCTCGTTGAGGATTGTGTACAAGTTTTTGTTTTTTTAATATAATTTCCTTTAATTTCCAAAAAAAATATAAGGTTGATTGAAGAATTCAAAGGCATAATGGTAAACTAAGGTTGATAGAAAAATTCAAAGGCATAATGGTAAATTAGTTTAAGATGAATGACCTTGGCCTTATGTTTTACTATCTTATAGTTAAAGTGAAGCAAAATGAGGAAGGCATATTTATCTTCTAAGAAGGTCATACAAGGGACGTGCTCAAGAAGTTCAAGATGCATGAATGCAAGCCCATTCAAACACCTATTGAATGTGGAATCAAATTGTCTAATCATGAAGAATGAAAAATATAGATCCTACACAATTCAAAAGTCTTATTGAGAGCTTACATTACCTGAAATATATAAGACCTAACATTCTCTGAGAAGTGGACTTATTAGCCATTACACGGAGTGATCTATGACCATATATTCAAAGAATGCTAAAAGGATCCTCTACTATATTAAAGGTACACTTAATTATGACTTACTATACACACCATCTAATGAATTAAATTCTGTTAACTATTATGATAGTGATTAGACAAGAGATGTTGATGATAGTAGAAACAACAATAGTTATTTATATAGGAGATATTATCTTAATTTGGAGCTCTAATAAACAACTTATTATTACTTTGTCCATTTGTGAAGTAGTGTACGTGGCTACTAATTCTTGTGCTTTTCATATCATTTGGCTAGTGAGTTTAATGAAGTAGCTTCATACGCTAGGAGAACAACTTAAAAGAGTTCTTATTGATAATGAGTCTACATTAGCCTTGGCCAAAAAACTAATCTTATATGATAAGAGCAAGCATATAAAAACAATGTCCCATTTTATAAGAAAGTTCATAACGAGAAAAGAAGTGGAGATGGATTACGTGAAGACTTTATCTTCTTGGTTTTCAATCACATATCTCATTAGATACTCTATATAGAATTCTTCCTTTAAATAATTATTAAAGAAAGAAAACCTAACACTTAATTGACAATTTCTCCAATAATTTTCTATAGTAAAATATATTTATAAAATAATTACTTTCAAACGAGCAATCAGGACGAATATCTCCTTATAGTTAACCTCTTGTTTTGCCTGTATCCGCTTGTATCCTTTGACAATAAGTCTTGTTTTATGTCTCGCTACTTCCCCTTTGACTTTTTATTTGGTCTTAAATACTCATTTGACTCTATTTATCATTTTTAATAGTGTATTATGACCTCTCAAAAGAGAAATTCTTACATGTCATTATAAATGTTTTTAAAATTGGAACAGATATCAAATCTGTCAAAGGAAAGGTTTAAGTAGGAATGACAATGAGCCAGACTTTAAGATCAGGTTTAGTCCGACCCAACCCAACTTATTATTTTTTAAAAATTCAAGGTTTTTTTGGAAGATAAGTATGCTGATCCAACCTAGCCCTTTTGTTATCCCTAAGTTTAAAGTTTAAAGGTTCAACTAGTATTAAATTACTATAAAACTGGTATATAATAAATAAAAAGTAAAAATTATAAGAATAAGTAAAAAAATTTTATTGAAATAATAAACACACACCAATGTTTATTATTATATATGCTAAAAATATACAACACTTTTTGTCTATGGATATGAAGAGAATGTGGAGCTTGTAATTCGTATGGTTTTTATACTAAGGCATATGTATATTCCTTTGGCTATTTGTTTAGCTTTGCTTCTTGTAATTAGTTTTCTTTAAGAGAATAGGCAGACACCCTAAAACTTATTGGATTATTGATTTAGTTTCATCTATAAATTACTCATTATTCATTTTAAAAATATTTATTATTATATAATAATAAATCTAATATAATAATTTAAACTAATCCTGAATCTAACGTAAAACTTAAAATTAAAATTAAAATTATATTTTTGAAAGAGGTTATGTCGCATCATCATCAAAAGTTTTAAATACTCCAAAGTTATCTAAAAACTCGTAAATCATGTTTTCATCCAAAGTATCTATATCAACTTCCTCTATTACATTTAAATAAATTACAAAGTAGTAATGTATGAAATTATTCTCAATTGTAAATTTGTAATACATTATACTTTAAGTTAAATATAATTAAAATAAGATATGAACTGACTATCAGTAAATGTTCTTAATTCATTCATTGTGATTGTGACGAATCAAGTTCTCTGTAATCAAGATTAAGTGATATTTAATACAACAGAAGAATTACCAGTCCTCTTTCTTCAGAAGGAACCACTTTTAGGCTTATGCTTTTAGAAAGCGTGAAGGGTTACAGCTTTCATAACCAGTTACAATGACAATGGGCTCCTCCCACATGTTCTTTTTCCTTTTTATTTCTTTTTCTTTTTGGGATGAAGATTCTGTTGTTAAGAAAAGAATTATATACGTACGCCATTGTCAGTCCTGTAGATTAATGGAAAGCAAAATTGAGATTCCAAAAATTCAAGTAAGTACATTAAAATTTTTAATAAATCAAAATTTTGATTTTTTTTCACCTTCTCTTGACTATATATATTAGATATAATTGTTAATTATATCAAATATATAAAAGTTAATTAACAATTATATATTAGATATAATTATTAATTAAAATTTAACTAAATATCTTCAAGTTTTTAATTTTTATAAAATTAAATATTTTTAGATCTGTAATTTTATAGAATTTAAAATATAATTACTACTTAAATTTAGACTAAATTCGAATTAAAAAATGTAAATAAAAATTTTGAAAACGTAAATTAAATTTTATGATATTTCACATATAATAAAATACTAATTCTAATAATAAACTTTTACAAGTATTTTTCATCTAATGTCTTTAGAACAAAAGAAAAAGAGAAGGTTGACATTATGGGCATTACCATAATGGTCAAGGGTGTCCGTTTGATATAGACTTCCGCACCTTGTACGAGTGTAGACCATTTCGAAATTCGAATAGCATTCTTTAGATGATTATCATACAATAAACAATAATAATAATAATAATTAGCATGTATTGCTTGCTGCTACCCTTTCATCAGGCGATGCATCGCAACGGAGGGAATCAGGAAAGCGTAGCTTCCATGACAACTGACAAAAAACAAACTAGTAAATTTTTTCTTTCCTGTCTCGCTTGAAAATGCTAGGCCAATAAGTGGAACACAACATTTCAAAGAGCACGGGACCCTGTGAGAAGGCATAAAAGGCAACTGGGACAAAGGACAGCATGATCAATGGGAATACAATCCAATCCAGTCGATGGACAAGAGCTATGTGAAGAGCCGAGCAGAATGCCGCCAACATGAACGCAATGGAAAGAAACAGACTGCTTAGGCCGATAATCATCCTTGTTGGCAATGTTTTCAAGAAATCTTCTTCCAAATACCGAGACGTGAGTATGGACAAGAACATCAGAACTGCAGTAGCAGACGCGAAGAGGGCCAAAGCATTTGATATTGAAAATATTAGAAAGGACATGTTATGCAAGTAGACTGGAGTTCCGTCATCCATGTTTCCTCCTGGAAAAGTGAAAGCACCTGCAAAGGCAACTGTGGTGATGAGTGAGGCCACAGTTGAGCACGCTCCAGCTGTTGTCTTCATCCATTCCTCGCCATTTTTAACTAATTCCTTGTGCTCTTGAGTGAACAACTGTTTTGGAGTTAGTTTTTTCGAGTTTGGCATTGTTTTATATGATGGTTGAACAACTTTTTCCACTTCCTGCACCAGAAAGAATAAATCATTTGGAGAAAGAATAGAATAGAAATATGATATCGAGTTTGTAATTTGACCTGGTACCATTGGAGTTCCCTTTGCAATTGAAGAACTGCTCCAGAACCTGAAGTTGGCCCCAACTTGGCAGCTAGATGCAGAACGCTGTTTGCATCGTTGTCTGTAGCCGACAAGAGTATATTCTTTCGCAGCTCCACTTTATGTATCATGTCGTATACTTTTTCTTTCCGGTTTTGAACTGCTATATGAGACATGAAACGGTGCTTCTTGTCAAAGAAGGCAAGAACATCAGGAAATGCCTTGCTGATCTCAGAAACCATCTCAGATATACCCGTCCTGACAGCTGTTGAAAACGCATCTATCATAATCTCTATTCCATCCATTGATTCCGCAGCTGCTACACACAACATGTGGGCAAGTTCTTTAGCTTGCTTGTTCATCAACTTCGTCTCGTATATTCGTTTCAGATATTCAATATGTGTGGGGGGTTCAGTGATGTATTCTGGACTACTTGCATCAGGATTCTCCACATCGCATCTTCTTTGAGTCACATTGTTTTTCTCCACGGAAATATCTGAAAGGAACAAAGATCAACAAGGTTGGAGAGAATAATCTCTGTATTTTTTCATATAGCTTCATTTCTTTGCACTTGATATGAAGTATAATGCTATGTTCAAGCAAAGCTCTTTTTAGGAATTAGATTTTGGGAGGGACCGACAATTGTACAATTTGCGTT
>JAOTAY010000005.1:4552386-4565094 GCA_025629805.1 Erythroxylum baracoense
AAGACATTCAGCTAGATTAATTGCATGTCGTACATGTGTTATCTTGTTCATTGGTTTCTTAATTCTTAATGTTATCATTCAATTGAACTTACAATCGTATCTAGGTTATTAGTTGATAAGAATGTGTAGAATACATGTTTCTATTCATTGACACTTATGAGAAAACATCCCCCAATAAATGTTTATTGATGAATTGAATTTTATATCAAGAATCCATTTTAATATGATAACATCGGTGATCCAAAACCAAGGTTTGTTTATTAAATTTTCATATCTAATTACTTTTGTCAATTTTTTATTTTTGTTATTTCTACTCTTTTAATTTTACAAAAATTGAAATCTCTTCCCTTTCGTTACTTTATTTTAATTTTGAACTTGTAACTCTTTACCATTAAAATTCCTCGTGGGAACGATACTCACTTTTTACTACTACATTAATTTGTATTAACGAAAGTTGGTTTCTTTTTAATTTGGTTACAGGCGACAGCAGTATCAACCACTCTGAAACTTAAACCGGTTTCCCTTTTATGGGGGATCGAATCTTGATTTGTGCAAGGAAATGGGAGCTGTTTGTAATTATTTCTAATTAAGATGTACTAGAAAAGAAGTTAGGCCAAGTTAAATATTGTTTACTTAAAACAATGATGTCATATTTCTCATTTACCACATAATTCAAAAGTAGATTTAAGTTCACATAACATGAAAATTTGGGTTATTTTAATACAACTTGGGTTAAAGTCTTTGATCAATAATCTGTTGTCTTGCCAATACTACTTGGTTCCTTGTTGGCTGGGGCTAAAACTTGCAAAATCACTATAATTTCTTATGATTAGTATAATAGTGGCCTACTTTCTTAGTCTATGCAATTAATATATTTAATGAAGTCGATCTTAGTGATTGTATTTTATAATTCGTACCTAGAAATAAAAAAGTGAATTGGGGAAGACCTCTTCATTTTTTTAATATATGTTCTTTTTTTAATTTAAAATTTTTTTAAAAGAATTAAAATGTCATTTAAATTAAATTCTTACTTTAAAACTTATCATTACTGTTATTACGTTAAATACTGTTTAACCGATCTGTTAGTAAATTATTCTGAGACATCGATGCAACTAAATTTTAAAAAATGAAAAAGAAAAAGAAAAGGTTGACATTATGCTGTTGGTTCTTTATTGGCAAAGTCACTATAATTTCTTATAGTTAAGTTAGTAGAATAGTGGCTTATTTTCTTAGTCTATACAATTAATATATTTAATGAAGTCGATCTCAAGGCCTCTTCTCTTTTTTAGTATAATCCTTTTTTTTCTTATAAAAGGCAAAAATAAGGGATATAATTCATTTTACATCATGTTCAGATTGGCAAAATAAAGAAAATGTCATGTGAAATTAGAAAGAGTAAAATTTTCAATCTTTTTTATAGGGTAGTTGAACAAGTTTTTCTAAATTAATTAATTGTCATGTTTTAATTCATTCTTCTCTAATAATAACTTTATTTAAATTTTAACAGAATTACATATTTAAAAGTATTTAATGAAAGTTGGCCATTTGTATTAAAATTTTACTTAAAAATATAATTTATACCTCAATATTTGACAAAAAGGTTACTCTTGGATTAGTCGTCACCACCTTGATATGATAGACTGTGTCACGTGTTAAGCCTTAAATTAGCCCATAAGTGAGGAAGGCGTGTTTAAATATAAAGTGAGAGTGTGTCTCACATATAAAGAATATATAACCTTAAGCATGCATATAAACCTAGTGAGTTACTTCTCTTATCACCAGTTAGTTTCAGGATGGAACTTCATTTGAGCTTATATGTGCTCAATTTATTTAGGCTCAATCTTATAAAATTTAACAATGAATGCGGCTCGAACCCAATTGATGATGTGTTCAGTGATATGATATTTTCCTTCTTCGATCTCCTTGTATAATCTCTTGTTGCTCTCCCTCCAAATGGAGCAAATGGTGGTAGTAAAAGTTGTTTTAATAAATGTTCCATTTGGTTAGCTTAGCTTGGTCCTGACAATAATCATGTTAAGTATCTCCCTCCATTCAAAAGTAAACCTATGTAGTTGTAATATACTCATTATCATGCTCTAGATTGTAAGGGTGTAACTACATTCAAAAAATAAATGATTTCGACGTCAAATGGTGTTGTCCTCTCCCATTGCATCAGAAAGAGGAGGCAAGTACTCCAAAAGTAAGGAGAAGCCTCTAAAATTGCTACTTCATTCTCTATTATGAATGAGCGAAGAAACCCTCGCATTCAATGGGATACAGTTTCTGAGTTGTGCTAATGCGGCTCTTTAAATAAGTGGACTATAGAACGTCCAATTATCAAACCAAAACTAAATGCTTGCGCCATTCCCCACTGATTGTTAATGTAAGGATAGACCAAGCTCCTCAAGTTAAGAATGTAGTTGAAAGTCTAGGAATATTCTCTAGAATTTCCAAGTTGCCAAAAACTCTCATCCAGAAAAATATTCATTTACCCACTTGATCCATAATGTCTTTTGGTCATTGAAGAGTCAACATGTTCTTTTGCATTTGGGAAATTGAGATAGCTCTGAGTCCACCTTACTTCTTTGTTTGAGTAATGTCACTCCATTTTACCTTGGCCTTCTTACCATTTTTTGCTTTTCTTGACTACAAGAACACTTTATGAATTCTATCAATCTCCTTGTTAACCCACTTAGGCAAAATAGCATTTGCAGACCAATAAATATGCAAGCTATTCAATACTGAACTGATGGGAGTCAACCTTGTTGCTATCGATAGAAAACAATTCTACCAAGCATTAATTTTTTCTTTAATCTTCTCAATCAAGGGAATGAAATCAGAAAATTTAGGCTTGGTGGTTATAATTGGTACTGTCAGATATTTGAAAGGAAGGATGTGTAATCTGAAACCAACAATGCCAATGATTTCCTCTTTATTTCCCACATCTGAGGAAAGGCTAAAACCAATAACGCCAGGAAACGCTGAATCTTGCTTTAATGGACCTAACTGACAATATCGTGCAAAAAGATTGGAACAACTAGCAGATAAGTTTGTGCTTGAAAGAAAACCTTCGTAACATCAAAGATGCTCATCTCTGGTCACTGATAGAAGATAACTAACGGTGGGCTTTTGAGCATACTGAGCAACCCAGTGAAGAGGCGTTTTGTTGTCAAAATCTCGCAGCTGTGTCAACCTTGGATTCTTCTCTACCAGGATCTTTGCAGCTTCTGTGTATCCAACTATACCAGCACAGTGAAGGGCTGTGTTCTTATCCACGTCAAGAGTCACAACATCTTCAGACATCAAGGCCACGAGGTTCTTCACAAATTGTATGGGAAGACCACTCCTAACTGCAAGGTGTAGAGCAGTATCAATATAAGAAGTGATACCTGCAGTTATGGCTGTTGGATCTTGGTCAAAACTTCTCTCAGTGCTTTCCCAGTCTCCCCTTAATACATCCCTGTGCAGTGGCAAGTAAAAAATGAAGTCCCTTATCACTCCATCTTGCTTCGCCTCCTCACCATCCTTCCCTGTGACGTAGTTATGAACTTCTTTTTGAGGTATTCCATAATCGAATATTTCCAGAAAAAGCTGCCAAAAAACCGGTAAATGTTAGAACATCACATAACTTACTGGTCTCGTGTTCCTTGTTCTCATCTGTTTGGTCACTAGACTTTGAAGAAGAACGCTCCATGGCTTGCCCAGAGCAAGCATTTGGTGGTTGGTCTTCTTCCTGGTGATGAGCAGAACCCGAATCACCAATCTCTTCAAGCCTTTGAATGATTAAAGGTAGGACAGGATCAGGATCCATTGTTATGTTTATCAAAAAATTAGCGGAATAGCTGAGAGGTACTGGCGTACACAAAAGGTCGAGGATCTATATATGCAAATGATATAGGAACACTCTGAAACTTACACCGATTTCCCTTTTATGGGGGATCGCATCTTGATACGGGCAAGGAAATGGGAGTAGTTTGTAAGTATTTCTAATTAAGATGTATTAGAAAAGAAGTTAGGCCAAGTTAAATATTTTTTACTTAAAACGATGCTATAATATTTCTCATTTACCACATAATTCAAAGGTAGATTTAAGTTCACATAACATGAAAATTTTGGTTATTTTAATACAACTTGGATTAAAGTCTTTGATCATTAATCTGTTGTCTTGCCAATACTAGTTGGTTCTTTGTTTGCTGGGGCTAAAACTTGTAAAATCACTATAATTTCTTATGATTAGTAGAATAGTGACCTACTTTCTTAGTCTATGCAATTAATATATTTAATGAAGTTATTTTATAATTTGTACCTAGAAATAAAAAAGTGAATTGGGGAAGACCTCTTCACTTTTTTAATATATGTTCTTTTTTTAATTTAAAGAAAATTTTAAAAGAATTAAAATGTCATTTAAATTAAATTCTTACTTTAAAACTTATCATTACCGTTATTACGTTAAATACTGTTTAAGCAATCTGTTAGTAAATTATTCTGAGACATCGATGCAACTAAATTTTAAAAAATGAAAATGAAAAAGAAAAAGAAAAGGTTGACATTATGCTGTTGGTTCTTTGTTGGCAAAGTCATTATAATTTCTTACGGTTAGGTTAGTAGAATAGTGGCTTATTTTCTTAGCCTATGCAATTAATATATTTAATGAAGTCGATCTCAAGGCCTCTTCTCTTTTTTAGTATATTCCTCTATTTTTTTGTCTTATAAAATACAGAGATAAGGGATAGAATTCATTTTACATCATTTTATAAAAAAGATTGGCAAAATAAAGAAATTGTCACGTAAAATTAGAAAGAGTAAAATTTTCAATCTTTTTATAGGGTAGTTGAACAAGTTTTTCTAAATTAATTAATTTTCATGTTTTAATTCATTCATCTCTAATAATAACTTTATTTAAATTTTAATAGAATTACATCTCTAAAGTTTTTAATAAAAGTTGGCCATTTGTATTAAAATTTTACTTTAAAATATAATTTATACCTCAATATTTGATAAAATTTTTAAGTGAATTTTTACTGTTATTTTTAATATCACTTTGAATCTCAAGATTATTAGAACAAGACTCACTGTATCTTAAATAGGGTGTAAAAAAATATGAAAATTTAATTTTAGAACTAATCCAATCTTATTATCTCCACCACTAACTCAAAAGTGTTATATTTAATTTGCGGTTAAGGGTTGGAACTTACCTTTGGTACTTGAAGGGATGGCTGGCTAGATGTAGAAATTGGTCGAGTCCTAAAAATGGTAGTTGAATCAAGTCTATCACTTAGATCTGAATCCTTGAATCGGTAAGTGATTTGTAAGTTTGGTTATAAGTTGTGTTAAATTGAGTAAAGTTACAAGAATTTGTCTCGAAGCCCCTTTTAAGTGCTGCGCGAACACGAACCTAATCAAGTTTCAGATGGCTGAGAACATGCTCGAAAATAATATTATAAATATCGTACCGATACTTGTACAGATTTAGTACCGATACTTGGCACAGATTTAGTACTATAGAGTTTTAGTACAGTACTATATTAATACTAATTAATATTAAGTTCAATTTTTAGGTAATTATTTAAAATTGTAAAATAGTCTCTGACTTTTAAAATTGAAAAATAGTCACTAAACATATTGTATTGTAAAATTTATAAGTTTACATTAATCATGTATCCAAAAATCATAACAATAAAATTTTGAAATAATAACAATTTATTTATTAAATTAATATTAATTTTCTCATATTTCACATATATATAATAATCATAATTAATATGAAAAATATTATTTAATCATCATACAAACATAAATTAAGGATAATACAAAGTATTTAAAATGTTACAGTTTCATTATATAATAAATAATAATTACATTAAAACATCAAACAAAAAATTAATAAAGATTCATGACTCACTATAAGTGTTACAACAAAAGTTCAAGCTAAGGAAACAACCGACTGAAAGTAAAACTTGAAACTAAAATGTTTACAGATATATTTATATTACATATATAGAATTTCATATATACATAAAAATATATGTGAAGTTAAAAGAATAAAAGAATTAAAAGTTTAAATGTCATTCAATTGACTATCCGCTCAAATTGTATTAACCATCAATTCTTATTTAGTACAAATTCCTCATCACTGAGAGGAGTCTTATTATCATCATTATTCAAATTCATGACATCAAATAACATGTCAATACTTTCTTATCCAAGATTATCTTCCAAGTCACCCTCATATATCAAACTTGGTTCCTTATAAATCAAATCCGTCAAAAGATCGATATAGTTTAGGCAAATTGACTTACAAAACTAATTTTTCTATTAAAAGTCCTACTAAATAAATAAAATTAAATTATTAAGAAATTACAATAAATTATATTCAACTTAATATGATAATAATATACCTTTTTCGAAGTTTTAAATTGTATCGAACAAGTACCAAGTTGTTTAATCTTTTGTATTCCAATATATTCCTTTTCTTATAATAGATAAATTCAAATGTGTTCTAATTCCTTTCATACCCTGTTACACTCACAACTTGACTTAGAATTCGAATTGCAAACATTTGCAATTCTAAAGCACCATTTTCTAATTGGTTCCATCGAACAACTGTAAGACAATAAAAGTAACATTATAAACAATGAAGTGATAATTAATTTTTAACAAGTAATAAAAGCGAAAAAACTACCTGGATTAAGTTTGTCTCTTTGACGAATAGCAATGAGCATCTTAAAATCATTAGAAGTATCTTTATAAATCTCCATTTGTGAGCTTAGGAGATCTTGTATCATCCTATGGATAACAATCAATGGAATACTTAATATCATTCCCTTATTAGTTTCAGCTTTCTTTGCAAAACTTGGTCTAAAATAGACAATATGATTTAAAAATGCCTCAGTTATAAACAACGAAGAGTAAAGTTACTTTCTCATCTTCCATTAAAAACTGTAAGATAAGGTGTGTACAAAAAAAGTTTGCTTTTCATATTAACCTTAATTCCTTTCTTCACCATCTCCATTTTATCCCTAAAAAAATCATTGTTACTTTCTCATCACTATTAGCTAGACAAAGCACCATCACCAAATGCTTATAAACTCAGACAACAAATTGACATTGTGACCGAAATTCATGATCTTCAAGTATAATTCTAGAAACCACCAATCTAGCATTAGACCTAACATATTGAGATATAACTGACTTATTATTTGTAAACATTTGCCTTAACTCCTTCATCAAAATAAAACAGTGAAGTAATAAGAAATTAGTTATAAATTTTGTAATAACTGCACGATATGAATTCCTACCATTAGGGAAATCCTTTCTCATTAAATTCAATACTTATGCACAATTGTAGATGAACTGATAGAGATATTGATAGGCTTTTATTTGATGCATTAATATAGGTGAATTGTGCAGTATTTAGGGTTAGATATTATACTAAATTGTTGTTTTTATATTATCTTTGAGTGTTAGGAGTTTTTTGGAAAAATAGAGCAAAAAGATAGCAATTTGGAAGAAAAAGACAGCAACTCCTTATTTTAGAAAATACGACACAACTTCCACACAAAAAAAATGCAGAGTAGCCAGCGTTTTGCAAAAAGGAGCAGAGGGTTTTAGCCTAGGGAGAGAAGCAATTTAAAAAATCAGCCTCCACTCACACCTCCACCTACTCAGAAAATCACACCTCCACTCACACTCCAATCACTCACACGAAATCACCCAGCCTCCACGCATCAGCCTCCAAGCCTCCACTCACGCACATACAGCCTTCACAAGCAAGAGACACGTCAACCTTCCATTCACCACTCCATTCCCAGCAAATTCATGCAGCCTCCATACAACAACGCCACCTCTTCATGCACGCACTCCATTCACGCCCCAACGCAGCAGCTTTTCCATCAGATTTTCACGCTGCCTACATTTATTCACGCATGCAGTCCCCTCCATCCGAATACAACGCAGCTTCCATATTCTTCATTTATATTTGATTCCTCATGAGCTTGTTTAGGGTTTATACTTTTGGATTGCTTGGTACGATGATTTGTGGCTAGAACCTTAATTTCTCTTAGGGATTTGATGTTTTGATGATGCTTTAATATTTAATTTTGCTAGAATCCATGAATGAATATTCATATACTTGTTGATTTTCCTTGGGTTTAATGGTTCTTACTTTGGATTATTAGAAGATTGCTTAGTATAAATTCACCTTTGGAAAAAAGAAGTTTTTGCTAGAAGATTGAAGGAATTTCGACTAGGATTTTCTTGTGAGATGGGAGACCCAAGAAACTTAGGAGGTGAAAATAAAAGTTTGAATTTGGACTTAAGAAACTCTAGGAAGCACTTGAGTAAGGGATTACTAAGTGATATCTAGAGTGGATAGATTAATTCACCTTTGGGAGAAAGGGATTAATTGCTCTTAAAATTCACTTACAAGATTAGCATTTTTCATTTATGGAGCATAGCTATTTCAATATTAAGGTTGGCAAAAATATCATTCCCTAAGATAAAGTCATTCCCCATTGACGTTAATACTTTTAACTAGTCAATTATTACATTCTTTTCTTAATTAGTTATCGCATAGATTTGTCATATTCATAGTTATTTTGGTTGCATTGAATTGGATAGTTGCTTAGAAATTTATTTGAGTTTTTGTTAATTCGTTACATTGCTTTTAAATTTCCAAAATTTCACTCAACCCCATTCCAAACATTGTTAGTTAACTTAGATTTGAAATTTCTCATAATCCCTGTGGACACGACTCAGTTCTCACCGATTTATTACTCACTTCGACAACCGTGCACTTGCGATTCACGAACATATTTGGTGGCCAACCCCATTTGGTGCCTTTTGGTTATTGGTGGAGGGGCCAAGGCACCTATTTGTTAACATATATGAACTACAATTTTCTGTTATGCTAAGTTGTTGATGCCATCATTCATATTTCTATTTCTACTTTCAATTAAATCTGTTGGTGCCAATATTCCTGTCTCTATTTCTACTTCCATAACCTTCAATGCAATTTCTGTCAAAGCAATTTTTACCAATTATTTATGTGGCTTCTACTAAGCCATTTCCACCGACTGTTTCTACCGTCTGAGTCATTATCTGTAGATTTCTGCTTCATCTGTACCTTTATGTACCTGTCTTGGTGCTATCAATGAACGGTTATGAGTGAATTTGGAGAAATTTTGGACCAGGTTCAAGTGACCCATATATAATTAAGATATTATTTCTCAATTTAAAACTTTAAAGCAATGAGTTATAAGTTCTACCCATATTAGACCAAGTCCCTCTCAACTTATAGCTAATGCGAAATTATTTGAACCACCATATGAATCACCATTCATCTAACTCAAATTCATGAATATTTATTTTTTGTACTTCATCAACCTAGCTTTAATACCAAAAATTGTTTTAAGGGGAGTTTGAGAGGACTTGAAGATAAATTAGACCAAGTCCAAATAAGCTCATATACAATTAATGATAAAGCAAATACACGCAAGAGGGTGTAAATTGTGTGTAAAAAAATTTACAAGGTACTATCAATTCAATAAGAGCCTACTAAATAAAATGAGTCTATAGATAAAAAGGGCTTATTAACTTTCGAAAAGACCATGTTGATGTTTAAAAGAAAGGAGCCTGTTAATTGTTTAAAAACGAATGGAGCCTAATAATTGCTTAAAAAACGAAAGGAGCATATTAATTGCTTAAAAACAAAAGGATCTTGTTAACGTTTAAAACAAAAGGAGCCTGTTAATGTTCAAAACAAAAGGAGCCTATTAATTGTTTAAAAACCAAAAGAAACCTCTTGCGATATTAAAATTGAAGGAGGCTATTATAAAACTGAAGGAGCCTCTTGTAAATTGAAAACATAAACATTATAATGTGGAAATTTAAAAGTTAAGAAGAGAGAAAGAATGACACAGTTGATTTATGCTGGTTCGGCTTATAACGAAGCCTATGTCCCGTCGCCAAGTATCCAACTTGATTATTTCACTATAAAAACTCTAAGTAGTAAATTTGATGAGCCTCTCCAAGCTCACAAGTACATATTTTTAAAGGTTCTTCATCCTTCCACCCTCGTAATGTTTAACAAGCCTCCATAAGCTCTAAAAAAAAGAATATAGGGTTTGCTTAATGTAAGCTTTAAAGAATAATAATCTCTCTCAAATAGAGTGTTTTTTACTTTCTAAAGCACAAGGTGTTTGATATAAATATGACTTTCAAGAATATAGATGCTGCTGAAGTATTTCGAAAAATCTGACTTCTTCGCAGATGCAGTGGCTCTTCTTTAAGTATATATTTTCTTCAACTAGCCATTTCTTCATTTCTATTATGAGTTGACTTTGTATCTAATGAATCTTTGGTATCACCTCTATTGGAATCTTCCAATATTCAGACGTTAAGAGAAAAGTTACAAAATATCAGAGCCAATTGTTTGAATTATGTGATTAGCAAGATCCTTCTGGATATTATGGAAACTTTTATAATAAGGTAAGTTCATTCAAAAGGTTCATGCAAGAAAGGAAGCATTTATCCTATGATATCATTTCATTTTAAGAATAATATTGAAAATTTAAAACGATGTAGTCTCACAAAAACTCTGGTTCAGTTGCAATTGTTTCTAGCACAAGCGAAAAAAATTAAACGTAAAATAATAAATCAACACCAATTTTTGTTAACACGGTTTGACACACCTTGCCTACGTCTGTAGGGCCCTCACCTAACTTAATTACTTTCACCTGTGATACAACAATAGTTTTACTCAAGGCATTACAGAGTCAACTCACCCAACCCTTAACACTATCCCTCATCCTCACTACCCGTAAAAGTAAACCACACCTAATAATACAACTGCCTTATACTGACAATATTTGATAATAAATGATCAAAATAAAATAACTTAAGGGATTAAAATAATAACGAACATAAACAAAGACACTTGAGAAAGAAAACAACTTCTCTAATAATGTAGCTTCGTTAATGAAAGAATGAGAAGTTGTCCATCAAAAGAATCTGCTGTGAAACTTCAATATCGTTACTGGAACAATCCACACACAGTAGCTGAAAATTACCAACGAAATAAACATCTTTCCACCGAAAATGTTACAAATTATGGACCTACAAAAATACCAAGACTACTGGAAGTTTTTCATACAAAAACCACTATCGTTGACAGCCCAAAAATTCCCTCACAATAGATAGAAAACACAACTCCCCAATCTGGAAAAATCACCAACAAAATAAATGTTTCTTCAGCGAAACGTTGCAAACAACAGAGCTACAAAATCTAAGACGTCTGCTGGCATTTTACGCACACCACCACGCTATCGAAAGCCCCCAGAAACACATACGATTAACTCCTAATCAGCCCAACAAAAATCACTCAAACGATCAATAATAGCAGCTACTAAAATCACGAAAACATCTAGATTTTTCGTACACCACAAATCATAAAAGACAGTCACATCATCAACACTTCATTGATGCTGAACAACAACACATGAATGATGCAAAAGACCAGAAAAATCAGCTGCCAAAAATCAAAACATCTAACCTGGATAGCAAAGAGATAATCAAGAGGATGCCAATGCCAATCTCAGCCTGAGAAGAAAGAATGTCGAGGGTAGATACGTTCGCCTCTACCCACACGCAATGGTTTTTTAAGATACTTCTTATTCACCCATAAAACTAGAACTTAGAAAAGAAAAATTCCCAGCTGAATCATGTAAAACACTAATTAGAAAAACAACTGCTTAGACTTTCAAAAACAATGACAACTCCAGTAAAACGTAACTGCTATAATCCCACCAAAAAAAACAATTGTCCAGCTAAATCACACCAGCAGCAATAAAAAATAATCACAGCTACATAAACTCCTAATCAACAATGTAGACTTGAGAAAGATGTAGCTACTAAAGATTCCACTTAATTACTGATTAACAGCCACATAAGTCACGTTATTCTTGATAGAAAAATCAGCAATAGATATATTAATATCTTGACCCAGTTAGCAGTTAGATATCATCAAAAGTTAACTTAAAATCCAGTTGCTGTTGTATCATATAACCTGTCATTTTTTCACCTAAAAATGACAACACTTCAGCTCATAACACACGTGAATCTCAGCCATATTACGAATGCAAATAATTAACCCAAATATCCTTAGATAGTCATTATCTCACAATAGGATATACATTGAATCCCATCTTGATTAGGATTTTAATTTCAATCCTTATCTTGAAAGAGTTCCACGTAAATCCAACTGAGTCCAATTATCAAATAATGTCCAAAATTAAATAATAAGATATAATCACCTATATCTTAACAAATATTATTACCTATTCACCTATATCTTAACAAATAAACCTGAAAAATTGAAGGGGGAAGTAGTTACTTCTCTGGCACAAAGGAAACAAAAATTAATTAAACAAAAAATATCAAATGATGTCAAAAATTTGATAACACAGTTCGGCACTCCTCGCCTACTTCTGCGGGGCCCTCACCCAGTTTAATGTAGCACCCCCTTACCGTTGGGTACGCACCGGGACGCCCACAGGTCATTCCGGTACATATCCTATGATAATGGTGAGCTACGTGCGATCACTACATTCATTCCACATGGCATCACATCAAGTTTACCAATAAAGCATTAATAGAAAACCACAATATTTTTAAAATCAACTTCTTCCTCATTTCATTCCATCAAAATCA
>JAOTAY010000005.1:4565194-4585852 GCA_025629805.1 Erythroxylum baracoense
GTATAATGCTATGTTCAAGCAAAGCTCTTTTTAGGAATTAGATTTTGGGAGGGACCGACAATTGTACAATTTGCGTTTGAAGAATCCAAGGTGTGTTCCACTCGAGAAAGCCTGGGGATTTTGAGCCAATTTTTCCAAAGCACTGACATGTTTATTATCCCTTCCAAAAGCTAAATCTTTATAGTTCTTCGCCGCAAAAATAGCCAAGTCTGTTCATAGAAACAATGAGAATTAAAGAACAAAAAACATCAAACTTCGATTTCTTACAGGAAGAATTAAGATTTTAATCCGTAATCCTCAAAAAAAAATCTAAAATAGAAACTGCAATTCTATACCAATACACCAGCAGATAATATATAGAGGAACTAACCCTTTTCCTGAAATGGGTCTGAATGAAAGAAAAAAATTTTACAAACCGTAGTAGTGAGCAACAATTAGATAGTTCAGAAGCTTGGCTCCTACTTCCCCCTCAAACAGATCTGGATCTGGAAGCCTGAGCTTCGCGACCTTCGCTATCTCCATAGTCTTGATTAGAAGATAACCTGCTGTCTCTTTGTGGGCGAATTTTGCAGCCAAGTGGAGTGGTGTCTCATTTTCTTCGTCCAGGCTCTGTGTCAAGCTTGGATTTTTGTTTACCAATATCTTTGCAGCTTCTGTGTTTCCCACCATAGCAGCGTAGTGAAGCGCTGTTCTTCTCTTAAAGTCAACCTTTTCAAACTGGTATTCATGAGGTAGTAAGTCCACAAGGTACTCAACAAACTCTTTACCCACGTCTGCCTTAACGGCTATGTGAAGAGCAGTTGCTTGGAAAGCCGTGATGGAGCAAGTTTTGGCTTCAGGTTTTTCATCAAGAAAGGTCTTTGTTTTCATTATATGCTTGTAAAGTGGTATGTAGTAAACAAATTCCTTCTCGTTGTCTCCCATCCCTGGGGAGCGAATATTTTAAAACTGCTAAATTACCAAATTAAGGGTATATTATAATAACTATAAAAAAAAGTAATTTGTTACGAAATAATTTGTTCGAAAAAAAATTCATAGAGAGACTATTTTCCTCACCATCCTCCTTCTCCATTGTTTCCTCCCCCGGCGTTTCCCCCTCCTTCCCTGTGACGTAGTTATGAACTTGTTATTGAGCTATTTCATAATCGAAAATTTCAAGAATAAGTTGCCAAAAAACCATTAAATGATAAAACATCACTTTAGCTTACTGATCTCATCTTCCTTGTTCTTATCTTTTTGGTCACTAGATTTTGAAGAAGGACGCTCCATGGCTTCCACAGAGTGAGCATTTGGTAGTTGGTCTTCTTCCTGGTGATAAGCAGAACCAGAACCACCAATGTCTTCAAGCCTTTGAATGATTAAAGGTAGGACAGGATCAGGATCCATTGTTATGTTTATCAGAAAATTAGCAGAATAAGCTGAGAGGGACTAGCCTATACAAAAGGACAAGATCTATATATGCAAATGATATAGGACCACTGTGAAACTTAGGCCGATTGCCCTTTTAATGGGGATGGAATCTTGACACGTGCGAGAAAATGGGAGTTGTTTGTAATTATTTCTAATTGCGATGTATTAAAAAAAAGTTAGGCCAAGTTAAATATTGTTTACTTGAAACGATGATATATAATAATTGTCAACTACACATGATTCAAAAGCATTTTTAAGTTCACATTTGAAAGTCTTACTTGATAGAAAAAATTGGGTTAATTTAATACAACTTGGATTCAAGTCATTGATCCAGTGTCTTCAATCATTTATTTAATTTCGATGTATTAGAAAATAGTTAGGTCAAATTAAATATTGTTTACTTCATATAATAATTCTCTTCTGTCGCATAATTCAAAAGCAAATTTAAGTTCACATTTGGAAGTCTTATTTGATACAAAAATCTGAGTTAGATTAATACAACCCGATTAAATTAAAGTACTGAGAAATGTTAGTGAATATATATAACCAATTAAGTTAGCCTTACACAATAACTTAAGCTTTTGTGATGAAATAGTCGATTCACATAGTATTAAAAACTCTATGACCAAGTGATCATGAGTTCAAATTCTACCATCCACTTATTATTAAACACAAGGTAGAGCGAGCATATGCAAGTTTTAAGCTCAAAAGACTTTCACTTGAAGAGGTGTGTCAGTAAAATATACAAAACTAATTAAGTTGGCCTTACACAATCGGCACTTGGAATAGTTCAATTAGTAAAACAAATTTTTAAAAATCTTTTAGTTTAGAAAGTTGTTGATTTAAGTTGTAATAAAAATTAAATAACATTTTAACTTAAAGACTTATCATTACAATGATTACGTTAAATAATTAACTTAAAATAGGATAGGCTGATCGGTTTAAGCAATTGGTTAGTAAATTATTCTCAGATGTGGATCCAACTAAATAAAAAAAGAGAAAAATAGAAGGTTGACATTATGCTATTCGTTCCTTATTGGTAGGGGTTAAAACTTGCAAAATTACTATAATTTCTTATGGTTAGTAGGATAGTGGCCTATTTTCTTCTATGCAATTAACATATTTAATGAAATATAGATGAGCTAGAATTCATTTTGAAAGGTTTTGACGGAGATTGGGGAGAAATTGGACCAGATCTAAGTGAGTTCATATATAATTAGGACATCAAATCCTAATCTAAAACCTTAAGACACTCAGTTATGAGCTCTATCTTTGCATATAACTTACTTTATCCTTATGTCTCTTTCCAATATGGGATGACTTCACTTGTGAATTTCCAATATATTTTACATCATATTTAGATAGATGGAAAAAAAAAGAAATTATCCCATAAAATTAGAAAGGGTAAAATTTTCAATCTTTTCTATAGGGTAAATGGACAAGTTTTCCTAAGTTAATTAGTTGTCATGTTTTAATTCATCCTTATTTAAGAATCACCTCATTTAAGTTTTAATAGAATCACATCTTTAAAAGTATTTCTTACAAGTTGGCCATTTATGTCAAGATTTTTTCTCAAAATATAATTTATAACTTAACATTTTATAAAATTTTTAAGTAAATTTTTACTGTTGTTTTTAATATCACTTTGAATTTTCAGATTATTAAAACAAGATTTATTGTATCTTCAATAGGGTGTAAAAAAATATAAAACTAAATTAAATATAACTATTTAATTTTAGACCTAATCTAATCTTGTCATTTTTGCCAGTAACTTAAAAGTCTTAGATTTAAGTTATGTTTAAGGGGTACAACTTACCTTTAATTCAATGTTAAACCTAGCACATTGAAATACAACTCTCTTATTATTTATAAACATTTGTCTTAACTTTTTCTAAATCCAAATAAAATACTAAAGTAATAAGAAATTAGTTGCAAATCCTGTAATAGTAGGACGGCACAAATTCCTAGTATTGATTAAATATTTTCTTACTAAATTAAAAACTCGTACAAGATTGTAAATGAGCTTTGTCACCTTTTTTTCTTTCTGCATAATCTCATCAATAATAACAAAATATCTAGCATCTACTATATTTTTTAACATCAGGTTAATGCAATGTGCAGCATAATGAGTTCAATAAAAGGAATTATATCTTCTTTACAATCTTCTTCTAGTTGCTTTATAAACAAAATCATTATTAGTAATAAATTGAACAATATTTTTTAGCCCAACTTCATTCAAAACTTCATCAAATATCTGAAACAGAGTATCAACATTCTTAACAAGATCAGATGCATTAATAGACTTCAAATACATTATTCCTTTTGCAGAATAAACTAAAAAATTAATAATAGTCTCTTATCTTCTATTTGTCAAACCAACACACAATATTGATCACTTACAAGTAATCTAAGTTATTCTCCTTTCATCAAAATAGCTTTTTATTCTATAAACAATGTTACTCATAAGTTTATATCTTTAGTCATCAATTAAAGAAGCTTTGATTGTAAGAGGCAATAACATTAACCATAAGACGATAATAATAAGACTAGGTAGCAGTAAATATTATACTTGAATCATATCACTATCTAGTCATTGTCATGACTATATTATGAGTCGCTTCTCTAAATTATAAGACACTACAAATTGAAGGCTGAGCTCTAGGAGTTATTTATAGTGAAAAAAATTAGATACCTATCTTTTTCTTTTCATAATATCAGATGCAATATTACCTTCTTACGGGGTAGGAATCCTACCATCTTCAACATTCCTAATATTATCCTGGCCACCAACAAAAGAACTTTCACTACCAATTTTGTAATTCAATCTTTGCCTTCTACCTTTCTCATACTGATGCTCTTCAAGCAAAGTCTGCATTTGTCATTTCACATCATGACTCATTTTTTTATAGAGTTTTACATCACCTTTGACCCCAATTACATGCTTCTTTATTATGATGATTATATCACCTTTCAAATGCTTGTTACATTACAAATAAATAGCATAGTTTTTTATTATAGGAACCAATCTTGTTGGATCGTTGAATTTTCCTAAACCTAAAGCGACTAAATTATCAGGAGTGCTTAAACTTCCTTCCATTTATCTATAAAGTAAATAAAAACACATGCCATTAACAATTTTTTGACAATGAGCTTTTATAAATGATTCCTTAAGAAAATTCAAAGGTTAAGCACTTTCCATCCAAGAAATTCTCATGTTGTGTGAGTGAAATTTAAACATAAAGTCATAACTGCAACTTATTTTGTATGATTACATAATTCAACTATAAATTCGCATCTATAACTCATTTTGTATGAGTAATTGAGTATAATTCAACTATAAAGTCATAACTATAACTCATTTGATAAGATTATGTAATTCAAGCCAACCTGGTCACAACTATAACTCATTTTGTATGATTATATAATTTAACTATGAAATCATAACAATAATTTGTTTTGTATAATTACATAATCAAGTATAAACACAATCATAACTCATTTTGTATGATTATATAATTCAAAAATAAATTCACAAAATTACATAACTCAAACATAAACTCACAACTATAACTCATTTGGTATGATAACATAATTTAAACATAAATTTACAACTATAACTTATTTTATGTGATGACATAATTCAACTGTAAATATGCAATAATCAGTTAAGGAAAATTTGCATCTTTACCCTTTTAATTTCCAACAGAACACGAAAGAGATAACATTCAATGAGGAATGAGTTTACATAGAGCAGGTTTCAACATCTTCTTTCTCGAGAACGAGTTTTATCTAAATCTCTAACATAGTTTCGAGGATTAGTTGTCTCAAGCCATTATCTTCTTGCTTCGATTAGGACGATGGTTGCGGGAAGACAAGTAGACAAAACAAGACACCTTCTCCTTTGTTTTAGAAACGACAAGAACTCGAATCTTGTCAACTTTAGGATGCTCCTTTTGGTAATGAAATTAGTATCGGTTCCTGCAACTACTTTGTGGCCGCTTATGTAATTGGTGCTTCCTCAAACAAATTCTTTTATTCCTTCGAATGAAAGAGTTCAAGCAATCATTCGCTCAATATATCAATGAATCTTACCGTGCAAATATTCATGTTTGCTGGCCTTCAAGGAGGTGTTCCAACTGGTTGAGCTAATCTTTCATAAGCTTATTAATTTAAAGAAAGATAGATCACAAATAGTGTTTGGTAAATTTGATTGAAGCTATACTTTATAGTAAATAGCGGGTAGGTGGTACCAAAAAATTTCAAATAATTTTCTTTTTATGTTTTTCTGAAATTAAATTGAAGATGATATCATATACATATTAGATTCCTAAGTTTAAATAGCAGAATGACTTAACTATTGGTGAGTTTTAGTCAATACTTAACGTGCAAATTGATAGACAAAGTTCCGTGACATATATAACATAAAATACATGAGAATGTTCAATTTTCCAGCCTCGACGTTCTGGCTGCAACCCTGGCATTGAAAAGAGGCAACATACAGCAGTTTGATTGCTTGCAAGGAAGGAACCTAATTATCATAACTACATTTGACTTAAATTTTCCATGCATCACACCTTTCAGAAGCATTAATTTATCCAAAAAAAAGAAAAGAAAAACACCGCATGTCAAGGTCAACTATTGCCCACAACATTACTTTCATAGAAGGTTGTTTAATCTCCAATGCTTGTAAAGTCTAACTTTGAAGGTATAAACAAAAGGAAACTTCTCTTTCACTTAATTTAACTGATACAGTGTAGGATGAGCATAGTCTGACCAGGTACAGCGAGGTTCTGATACAAAATCAAAACACTTTTTCGAAATCAGTTCTAGTTCATAATTTTGGATTGATCAAACATAATCATCACAGCCTCCATATGCCAAATTTTGACCCTCTACCAGTGAGGAATTATATTCTCCAGGTTGGTATCTGATGGCATCTAGAAAGGGCTATCACAGATGTGAACAATTTAGTGCATCTGAAACTAATAATTGTCAGTGAATGGCAGCTTAAAATTTTATTAGTTGCTTTTAGAATCACGTATTTGGAATTAACTCTATCACACAAAATTTACAAGTCTTGATTTTCATTTAAATCCTCACAAAAATTCATCAAGTTCTAAATGTTAAAAGCTTAATTTGACTTATTTTTTTATATAAACTCGTGAGTCTATCGAGTAATTTATTCAAAACGTGTAATTAACGTTTTTAAAAATTGATTCAATATACTTAAAAGATAATTTTTATCGTATCGTTATATAAAATTTTAATTATTTATTTATCGTTAACAAACAAAATTGAAGTAGAGTAACCAATAGAAATGTCATTTCAATGTGAAAAACAAATATGGATGTACTGACGAGATGTAGGTTTTTCTTCTTTCAAGAAGGGTTGGCTGCAGGTTCATATAGGATCTCAGGTAGTTTAAATTTGGTTTTCCTCTCAGTAACATTTAGATCAGAAGTTTGTGCCTTTGGCCCATACATTAATCATGTGATTATAAAGAATTAAGTTACTCCAGAGAGATTAAGATTTCTAATCCTCCTCTTTAAAAGATCACAATTAAAAAGGAAACATTTTCTCAATAAGATATCTGGTAAAATTAATCAAGAAATCTTAGTATATTGTAACTCTGAATTTTATGTAAATTATTAATATTATAATGATATAAATTTAATAATTAAATTTGATATCAATTGATTGGGAAATAATTTGAACTATTAACTCAAGTAATAAGTATTAAATTTTATTAATTAAGAAAACTTATTAGGTTGTTCGAATATAAATTATTAAAGGCTATTTCCTTTAAGGGACATCTACCTGACAAAGAAATAGGTTCTTGATGGGTACGAAAGAGAAACAAAATAAAAAGTTTGTCTCTTCCTAAGGAGGAAATGGCATTTGCTATCCATTGATGATTTAATTTACGATAAAATAGATATATCTCTCGTATAATTTAAAAAATTTTATTTAATTTTTATAATTTTAGCAGAAATCTTTCTTATTTTCAATTTTTTTAAAAAAGACAAAAATATGTGCAGTATTATAAATATCAAACGTGGACTAATAAAATGTTATTTACGTGACTATTTAATCTAATACTTAAACTTAAATCGAACTAATTAAATTGGACTTAATAATTTATTATAATTATTTTAAATTATTAATTTAAATTTAATTTAATTTGTTTGAGACAAATTTAAGAATTACGTCGAATTATCTTAAACGTAACATCTTATCAGTTCATGTTTAGTATCCATACTACACGTTGTTATTTCTTAACCAAAATTTAAGAAAATAGGTTTTTCTAAAAACTTGAAAACTAAGTTTTTTTAATTTTTTAAAAAAATCAAGGAATTTCTCTAAATTTTCTCAAAAAAAAGAAAGAAGGTTTATATCTTTAATTTAATCTAAGAAGTAACCATTGGATGAAATAGTTTTTTGTTTCTTTATGCCATGTTGATGGAACTATCCACTAAAAAATGGATGCATAATACAATAATATAAATTATAAAGTGAAAAACACAACTTTATAAGCAAATTAAGGTTTACTATTATTATTGTTATTATTATTATTATTATTATTATTATTATTATTATTATTATTATTATCATTATTGAACTTTTTTCTCTTATTAAATGAAGAAATAGTTAAAAAGAATAAAAAAGAATAGCAAATAATTCTCTTTTTATTATTACTTATGATTAATATCAAAAAGTAGTTTTATATATCCTTTTTCCATTTGTAAATTCTCAATTCATTGAATTGAAATTTTGTTCCATTTTTTTATAAAACGAAAAACATAAACTTAGTTGTAAGGAATTATAAAAATTTATAGTCCCTATTTTTTTACCGGCGTATTAAATAACATAATAATTTATAAATTATTGGTTGAAATACATCATTAGATAAATTAATAATTTAAAATTAAGTTAAGAATTGGATTCAATTCACATTTATAACTTTATTATCCCTTTGATTAGAAGTAATTGATGAATATAAATTTTAAAACTTTTAAATTGATAATTACATGAAGACAAACTCTACCAATTGGATACTTCTTTAACAGCATCTTGGCATAGTGTTTGCCATTGAACCGCATAAAATGTACGTAATTGATCTGTCTTGTCAACTTATCGTACTGAATTGGTCCTACAACAATCATCAATATTCTATGTAGCCTTAAAAGACTCCATTTCTTGATCTTGGCCACCCATGACACATAAGAGAATATAATAAGTTATTATTAACTAAAAGAAATGAGGCATAGACTGTATCTCCTAATAAATCAACCAAAGAATACTTAAAAATAAAACATCACATCCTTCAAATGAACATCACACCAGACACTAAACCAAATGCTTCCTGCCGTCTCCTTCCAAAACCAAAACCAAAACCACATCACTGCCCCTTCAGATTATTTAAACTCAATTGCTAAAACTAGTCGACGAGCTGTCCATCCATCTTCTCTCTGTGGTTTTTGGTCAATGACCAACCACAGAAAATCCCATTTGCCTTTCTCTGCTGCTCCTCCTCTTTCTGTCATCACTTAAGTTTCCCGTTTCCTGTCAAGATGAACATTGAAGAACCTGAGACATGTCATGGCTCAGACATGTCGGATTGGTTTCTGGAACCGGTTCCAATCCTACCATCGTTCCTGGATGATCCATATGATGCAGGAGACATCAGTTCATCTAATCCATGGTGGGACAAAAGTCAGGAAATTTGTCAGGAACCTATCAACAACATAGATGCAGGTACAAGTAGCTTAGTAGCACAGAATGATTCTGCCACATCTGATCATCCACAACAATCGGATTCCAAGAAGAGAAAAGCTCTCGATGACCCAGACCCTAAAACGTCCCAGAATCATCAGAAAAGGAACCAGAATCGACGCGGAAACTTTGAAGAACAAGATGGTGATCAAGCTGCCGTTGAAGAAGCGGGGTCAGGGAAAAGATCGGGTGGAAACAAGAGAAGTACAAATAAGGTCAATACAAATAACAATGGTAATGGCAACAAAGAAGGAAGATGGGCAGAGCAGCTACTTAACCCTTGTGCATCAGCTATCACAGTAGGAAACTTTTCTCGTGTCCAACACTTCCTCTATGTCCTCCATGAGTTAGCTTCGCCTACCGGAGACGCCAACCACCGGCTAGCCGCTCATGGCCTCCGATCCCTGACTCACCACCTATCATCCTCAGCAGCCACTTCCTCTTCAGCCTCTACAGGGCCTATAAATTTTGCTTCTACTGAACCAAAGTTCTTTCAAAGATCTTTGATCAAATTCTATGAGTTCAGTCCTTGGTTTGCCGTTCCAAATAACGTAGCAAATGCTTCTATCCTCCAAATTCTCACTCAGGAAACAGACCACTCGCGTACTCTCCATATTCTTGATATTGGGGTCTCTCATGGTGTGCAATGGCCTACACTTCTTGAGGCTTTGACTCGCCGATCGGGAGGACCTCCTCCACTGGTACGTATCACAGTAATTACTGCACCTGCTGAGAATGTTCAAAACACAGAGACCCCATTTTCAATAGGGCCTCCGGGAGACAATTTTTCCATTAGACTTCTTAGTTTTGCGAAGTCTATGAACATCAATCTACAAATCGATAGACTTGATAACCATCCATTACAAAACCTCAGTACACAAGTTATTAACACCAACCCTGAAGAAACCTTGATAGTTTGTGCACAATTTAGGCTGCATCATTTGAACCACAACACCCCAGACGAGAGGACCGAGTTCTTGAGATTCTTGAGAAGCCTGGAGCCAAAAGGTGTGATACTTACCGAGAACAACATGGAATGCAGCTGCAACAATTGTGGTGATTTCGCAACAGGATTTTCAAGGAGAGTAGAGTACTTGTGGAGGTTTCTAGACTCAACAAGTTCAGCTTTCAAAGGCCGAGAAAGCGAAGAAAGAAGAGTAATGGAAGGAGAAGCAGCAAAGGCATTAACAAACCGCTATGAGATGAATGAAGGTAGAGAGAAATGGTGTGAGAGGATGAGATGTGTCGGATTCGTGGGTGAGGCGTTCGGAGAAGATGCCACTGATGGTGCCCGAGCCTTATTGAGGAAGTATGACAGTAACTGGGAGATGAGAACAGATGAGAAAGATGGATGCGTCGGACTATGGTGGAAAGGACAGTCTGTTTCATTTTCTTCTCTATGGAAGTTAGACCTCAATAGAAATGACAGTTAAAACAGTTGCAGGTTGCAGATCCACCCTTTCACACCGTTATTATTTTTTTTCCCTTCTTTTGTGTAAATTCAAGCGGTGTATATAAACTGTATCTATGGACACTGATTTTTCTGTCTTTGTTCTTTGTTAAAATTTCTTGATTCTACTTGATCAGTCGCTTCGTGACTCGGGAAAAAAGGACCACAATGAAACCTGAAAACATAGCACTTTTATCAAAAAGAAGAAAAGAAGATAGCTTTGCATTGGAGTTTGATCTAACAGAATCAATTTCCAGTACTCATTGCTGTTTGTTGATCCAGAAAAGTGAACGTGTATGATTAGTTTTTCTTTTTTTTTTTCTTGATCCAACTTCATGATAGAGTCTATTTCGCAAGGTTTCAGTAACAGAGCCCAGCAACTGCAGGAAACAAGTTGCTTCTGTCTGCGGGATTCAACTTGGTGTATCTTACTGTTAGACTTTTAACTTACGGGAAACCATCTGTCGTACTACTATTCATTTTGTCCTCAGTATACTAATTTGCCAAGTTCCGTGGCTGCTCAACCACTCTGTTCCTAAAGTAACCTCCCTGACTATTTCTTGTCAGCTTACCTGACAAGTTTGGTAAGCATAGAAACCTATCTACCTTGGGAATTAGGATATGCTCCACAAGAACAACATCGTCCAAAAACTTGGAATGTTTTTTTTTCTTTTTGGCTTTTGAGGATATAGAGACAAAGTAAGAATTGATACATCCACAATGAAATATAGTTTTTCCCATTTTTGTGAAGCAAACTATGAACCCTTCTCCACATATGGAACCTAAATAGTTGTAGTTAACTATGAGAAAATTTGGATGTTATAAATCACAGGGGCATTTTAAACAACCAAGTTCCTGGAAGCCTCTCTACATTATAAACCACCTGAACGTTATGTCCCATCAGTTCACAAAATAGTAGGTTTTCTATTCTTAAATCACATAACGGCTTGCTGAGATAAGTAAAGAGTTCAATCTAAAGGAAAAAACAAACAAAAACAAAACAAAACCAAAGGGTATGTAACTATATTCTTCAGTTCAAAGTTGGACCACTTTATGCAATGAAGGAACCACAAAGTGTTTTAACAACAAAACTGCACAAAGGACTGTGTTTTCACTTAATAAATTTACAGCAGTAGCACCCTAGGTAGCTGCTTTCTTTTTCCTTTCAACTGGTAAGAGAAGTCACACTTGATGCAAAGGCCCCTGACTCCAGGTAGGAAACTTACACCTATATCTTCAACTTGAACTATTAAAACGCTTCTAAGCAACAAATTTAAACATATGTGTTATGGCACCTTGTTAAATTGGAGCTCCTTGTCAAACAAAAGGTTGACTATAGTCTCAATCATCAAGTGTCAAATATCCTCATAGAACTGCGAACAGCTTGCCGACATAGAGGACATTTAGGTGATCTCTCACGCTCAACTGCTATGACACAGATTTGGCAGCAAACGAGATGCCCACAAGGAATGAATGCAGATCGTCTTCTCCTCATTAAACAGATCACACATAATTGTCCATCAGGCACATCGCCAACCTCTTCATCTGATTCAATTTGAGATGAATCTCCATCACTGACTTGTTGGGACTGTCTCTGTTGCCTCCACTCTTTCCATCTAGTCCAGTTTCTGAGAACACATTGATATTTAGTGTGGATGGAACCACATTCGATTTTGACACATGAAATAACAAAATATTAGTCTAATGCAATCTACTTATCATAGATCCTGCGGAATAAACCAATATTTTTTCCTGAACTAATAACAGCTGAATCAATTTATTTGCTGTAATTTATGGCAAAGCAGTTGTACCTCTTGATAGCGTAGCCAAGGATACCAATGGACACTGAACCAAGAACTATTCCACCCCAGAGCAATACTTTTGTCTTAAAGCCAAGGTCAGCCACCATTTGATCCTTAGTCTTGTCAGACCTGTAAGAACCCAGCGAACAGGATCACAAATAAGAGAAGAATATTCTCCAGTTCAAGTTTTGCTCCATGCTCAATAAAATCCTACAATCAAGTTACAGGAAAGAAAGCCTAGCAACAAATCTAAACTGAATGATCCATTCAGGCTCATGGAATAAGCTCCAGTACTTTTTGTCAACAGACTGGTAAATTTTCTACAAATATTAGTCAAGATCTTGTGATATTCCAATTGTGCACTTGGACATAAAGCATTCATGTTGAATGAAAAGGCCAAGCAAACTTTTAGGAGAAAGGCACTTACAGAAAGTAAGGAAGATCCTTGCAAGATTTTATCTCAGGAATTCCATTTTTTGAATTGCAAATGCCAACAACGGTGATTTCCTTCCCCAGTGGGAGGATTTTCTCCTCATCAAGTACACCAACCTTCACAATAGAAAAAGTATAATGTCAGAGTTACAGCACACATTATGAAGATCAAGAGCTAAACAAATGCTACAACAAAATTTGAGCCACACATAAATAACCATTTCTTCAATATACTGAAATCAAAAGAAAAAGGAGAACACCAAAAATGAACTGTTTGAAACTTACAGGGTATCCATGACCCAAAATGGCATGAAGGAATGTATAGGAAGAAGCATGGATGGGTTGCAACTTATGATAGACTGTCACAAGCGGGAGGGTATGTCTCGAGCCCTCCATGTCCACAATAACATACTCAGACTGTGGCCATTGATCACCATCTACCAGAATAAAAGGAACCTGTAAAATGAATAACCAAAAAACCGGAAAGCTATAAAGATAAGTCTGCCTATCATATGTAAAATATAAAGGACACTTAACTCTGTCTAAAGGGAACTTTTCAAAAGGTCCTTCCGAAATGCTGTCAGTTCAAAAACATCATGTATTGGAGCAGTCAAAATGTTGAAGACATTGCAATTCTACATGCTTTCTTAGCTTTGCTTGTCTACTTACGTGGTTAACCAAAAGCCTAACACCCCACAACATTTATTAGGATGAAGAAATTATACAAGAGAACAACATCTAAATGGACAAAGAGTAATGAATTCACCGTTCTAATTGAGGTTGATACTTTCTCTCTTCCAGATCCGTCAAAGATAGTCCATATATTATACCATCCAAAAAGCCCTCTCCATTCGTTATATAAGCACTTCGATGACAAATCAAAAATAGAAAATAAATCAGACCTTATTATAGCAAATAACTCAATCATGGAGAAAAAAAATAAGCAATTTCATCCCTAAATCAAACCACAAAGAATCATCGTGAGGAAAAGGACAACCTTGCTGCTAAAAAGCATCCCACAATTTATCATTATCCCGTATTTTCAGCGGCATCAAAACTTTTATAAGCCCTATGGAATTTTCTTTTGAACAACATCACCATGATAGTTACTACAAAACTCATAACCCTAATAATACACAGAAAATGATCAACATCTTCTGCATAAATTCCTCACATATATATGCCATTACAAAAACAGTTATATAGTTAGAATCTTGAGCATTTCTTATCAATAAAATCAATAATTTAAACTTACAAAACAAGTTGCTGCATAGCAAAAAAAAGCCAACTTTCACTCACAAAAATGAGCAACTATGGTTTATCATATCTTGTGAAGCTTTAACAACCAATCAACAACTAAAACCTAAACACCCTCAACCAAAGAAAGAATTCTAATTCAGGCCAAATTTCAACTTCAAAAGACGATCACAAAGTTACAATCTTGAGCTCGTAATCAAGTGTTTCGTAAAAAAAACGAACTTCACTTAACAAAAATGAATGACTAGGATTTTGACTACACATACAGTTTGATTTCTCTGTATAATCACAGCTTTATCTCCTGATTCACGAGACACCACTACTCTAGGTTTCAAGTTCATGAATTTCCCGTCAACTGCCGATTTCGCTTCCACATGGCCCCGCACAATAACGACCCTAGGACTCTGTTCGTTCTGTTCATGATCAAGGATGGAGCGGAGATCGGAAACCGAGGTCTCCGGAGCACGGAGGATGACGTGCAGGGTCTTGGTGGTGGAGATGTACTTGATGAAAGAGCGAACGGCGACACACGCTAAAACGACTCCAAGAGTAGCACCGTCGAAAGAGAGCAAGACTGGGCCGATCAGAGTAGCGAGAGCTTGCTGCCGCGAAGACATTTTCACTTTGGTCGCCGGGGACGGCGGCTGTGGCGGTGATTAAAATTGAGAATGAGAGAGAAAACTGAAGATGAACGGTAATTTTACTTATGTGTATCTATGATTACATAGACTCGACCGTAGGTGATTATGTGTTTTATTTTCATTTGTTGTCTTATAATCTGGTGAAAATGGTTTTCAATTTCTAATTAAAAGTAGTTTTTGATACTTTATATCACGAATCTAAATTTTTTTTTAGAAAATGAAAAAATCAATATTTTAATAATTTTCTCATAATCAATTCCAAAAAAAATATTGTTTTAAAATAATTTGTAGTTAAATATATCTAACAAATTTAATTTTAAATAATTATTGATTATTCAAATTCAAAAGAATTAAAATATTTTGAGATTTTGAAAATTAATGAAACTCAACTTTAAATACTTTAAAAGTACTTTTATTTTTATTTTAAATAATTAATGCATTTCATATAATTTATAAATTATTATTACATTTAATAATTTATCTAGTATGTAGTGAAAAGATAATAATAATAAATAATTATTTTACGCAATATTTCTTTTATATTTCTGTAACCTGCAACCTTTTGTTTATAAAGCAAATCATATTAAATTATGACAATTAATTTTAATTTAATGTTAGAATTTCTTTTGCCATTTTATTATTCTATAGATTTCAACTATTCATGCAATATTTATTTTGAGAAAAAAAACTATATGGTGAATAGTGTATCATGAAGTAGAAGATATTTATCTGAATTATTTTGCATCATATGATAAATATGATCTTATTTTGATATATTCTTCCACACATTTGGATGCTTCCTGCAAATCCCCTATCTTGAATGTGCCAAAAAGTCAAGGTTTGGTACTTCAGGATTGCCCCAGAACAAATGAAGCTATCAATTCGTTTACAGCTTCAGGAGATTCTACATTTGCTGCATGGCCTGTGTCCTTGATTATCTCTATCCAGCATTTTGGTCCCAGGTGCCTGAAATGATCATCAGACATTATCACTTAGACTTCGTGTACAGGATAAAAGAGACAAAGAAAGAAAGATGAAGAGAGCATTACAGAGAGTGTACCTCTGCAACTGATAGGCCAAGGCTGTTGGGAAGACATTGTCATGGTCGCCCCATATCAGCAGTGTTTCCTGCACCCAACAAAACACACCCTCAAGTGCTAATTTGCCCACATAAGTGAATTTTTTGGACCAAAATTAGAGATGACAATGAGTTGAATTGGGTTTGAGTTGACCTGATCCAACTTCTTATATTAAAGACCCGTTCAAGAATAAAATGAACTAAAATGATGTCATTATTTTAAATTAGTTAGAATCAGAAGTAATTTGTTATTTCTAATCAAAATTAATGAGAAAAAATAAAAAAAACATTGCTTGGAAGGCAACAAATCTGATATGAAGAAACCTTTCAAAGATTTCAAATACATCACACCTGAGTTATAATCGGAAGATTTTTATCTGCCTTTTTTGCCATCAAGTGATCTACTAACTCAGATTTCTCCTTTATGTTAGTGTTACCAAGTACCTGTAAAACAGCTCTAGCCATTAAACGAACATTTTGAACACCATCTGACATATGTCAAGACTGAAACTTGTCATGAACATCTATTCATCAGTTATCATTGGCAGCCGAAATCGGGAAAAGGAAACTAGTGGCCTAAAAGGAACTCACATTCATGAACTGTTCAAGAACAATATCAGGAAACCACTTTAAGGGATTGCACTTGTACACAGTTAGATTCACCAACTGGCGCAAATCACTTGTAGTTGCAGGTAACAGCAATTCTTTTGGATCTCTTCCAATTTTCTTAAGCTGCTCCCTTTTCTGCTCTTCACTACACCCCACACCAGTACTCACAATCACAACTTTCTCCACTTCCTTCGGGTACATCTCAGCCATTTCATATGCCACATACCCTCCATAACTAATTGAGTACACTGAGAACCTGTCAACGCCAAGCTTTTTCAACCCTTTAACCACACAACTTGCTTGAAACATATTAGTTCTGTCTGGTCGTTTTGAATAAGACTTGCCAAAAAACAACAAATCCGGCATGTACAAGTTAAACTTTTGTGAAAGACTAGGTACCTGATAGATAAATTGCAGCCTGGTATCACCGCCATAGCCATGAATCATGACTAGATTAGGCTTCTGAAACTGCCTGCGATAAGGGGTCCAAAAGTGCATGGTGGTTTGGTCATCTAAATCAACGGTGAGAGGTGACAAGCCACAAAACTTGTAGTAGGTGGAAACTACCACATCAACCACCAAGGTGAAATAAAATGGTATCCGGAGTGTCTCTAGTAAACTGGCAAGGAGTTGCCGGAGAAAGGCTAAGGTGGTAGAGAAATAGGAGGACAAACCATGCCAAAGCTCCACTGAGTCCATGGAGAATACTGGATTGAGATATCGGAACTGAATGATATACGTATGATGATATGATCCATCTTACCTATGAGATAACTTGTATGGATAGAATATTTTCTTCTTAATAATTAATATACGTAACATCAGATATATGTAATAATTTGTAAATTTTATATTTTTATTTTCAACGAATCATCTTCGTCAAGTTTTAATTTGATTACTAAACAAACCAAGTGCTTACAAGATGTCTTTTCATTAGTCAGCTTGTTCACGTTGTCATGTCCAAAGCGGAAACCAAGGATAACGTGGAAGTAACATGTTGCCCCCCTTTTTTTTTTTTTTTGGGTTAACAGAAGCAAACGACTTCTGCTTATAAACCCCTAGGATGAAAATGACCATCCGACGTCAAAGCTCTCCCGTCCCAAGGGGAAGATACAGCATGGTGTGATAACCCGTCGTAAGGCTGCGAGCATACTTCACAATAAGATCCATACATCAATTTATTTCCCTGGGCACATATTGTATGCTTGCTCTCCATTCTCTGCCAAGAAGTTCCTTGATGTTTTGTACTAACTATTAACTACTTCCATGTGTTTTCTCCATGTAGCACTTTCTTAATGGCTACCTCACAATCAGTTTTAAGGATGGAATCTCTACCCATATTAATAGCAAAACCCTTGATTTAAATTCCATTGTGGTCCCTCATCAGCCCCCAACTGTAAAAGCTCCATTAATTCGATTGACAGCTCCATCTACATTCAATTGCTTACATGCGAATCTAAAGCTATTAGCAAGTAATCATACACTTTTGCTCTTCCCCAACTGTAGAAGATCCATTAATTGGATTGATAGCTCTATCTACGTTCAGTCGCTTATATGCGAATCCAAAGCTATTAGCAGGTGATCATACACTTCTGCTCCTGTTCTTCTGTGTATTATTTGTAAAATTCAAATCTAAAATCTAAAAGTAAACATGAAAAGAGATTTGTATTTCTAAAAGAATTGAGAATGGAAACGTGGTTTTCCCATTGTGATGGAGATTTTTCTTTAAGCACAATGAGGTTGCAAGTGATGGTCCCAATAAAGACAGAAGATGCCAATGTGAGTGCGTGAGTGTCATGCAAAGAAAATGATATGCTTCATTAATATTTTTGGAGGATGTGACAACGATATCAATCAATGGATCGGCCTTTTTGTTAATATTAATTGATTTAAATTTGTTTTCAAAGTTTTAGTCATTAATAATTTTTTATTAATAATATATTTGTAAATTATTAAAATTTTATTTAGAACAAAAAATAGTATTGTCTAATAATAATAACAATCCAATAAAAATCTCACTAATAAGTAAACTTGAAAAAATTAAGTAATACGCCATTTTACTCTTAACTAATAAAAAAATTGGTTCTAATAGGTTTGAAGGAAGAGATAGCCGTATGAAATTATTTATAAAAAGCTATTTTTTAACTTGAAAATCTTAAATTTTTAATAATTCCTCCAAAAGCTATGTTATAGAGAAACTTATTTTTTAATGCACTATAAATTCTTTAGGAGATATATATAATATTTGGAAATATCTAAATTGGTTATTGGAGACCTAATTTTTCACCCTTGTCTATAAATACCAAAAGTCCAATTAAACGACGTCGTTCCACCACTGCCCTTTTCGTCTCTACACTTCTTTATCTGATACTCAAGCTCCTTGCTTCTGGATCGAGAGCTTCTCAAACGTCAGCTGGTTGCCGTTTCCAGGAAACCCTCTACTTCTGATTTACCACGTCTTTTGGGTTAGTTTTTGTTCAATCTTGTTTGAAAACAATTAGCTAGTTGATGAGTTAATTTACTTGGTTAGGCCGTTAGGGTTCAATACCTTGAGGTACTAGGTTGTATAGATTCAAGGTTGTATAGATCCAAAGCAAAATTCTTGAACAGCGAATATGACAAGAATGACAAAGTTTTGTTCTTTGTAAGCCTTGACGACAAAAGAACATAACTTTGTTTACAAATTTTTGTTTTTGTAGTGATATATGACGAATAACGTTGGTTCACAGGGTTTTGGGAACAGTTTGAACATACCTTGGTTTACTGGTTAGTGTATAACAAGCAATTATGAATTTTTTGTGTTCCACATAACTTCTGGTTGATTAGAATGTCAAGGTCAGAAGATGAAGATCAACAGGTTTGCTCAAAATACTGTTTCGCTGTTGCTTGTATTGTTGTTTTACTGCCTAATTGAATTTTTAGTATTCATTGAACTTACTCTGAGTGGCAAGCAATTATAGGAGTTATTTGGAAATTTTGGTTTAAAGCTCTAGGAATGAAGTATCTTTAGGTTTCCAACACTGACTGTCGTCTGTAGACTGTAGTATTTGGAGTTTTGATCATAATCCTTGTGAATTATCATACAATGGAAGACAACCTTACCATAAGCTGAAGAATGGCAGGGCATATTTTCGTACAAGGGCATATATGGTCTGCATAAGTTTGCTCCTTCTGAATATGGTTGTTTACATCTTTCTTGTGTTTGGGTTCCATATCTAGGATTCCTTGCATCCAGGTGAGGGATAACCTCTAATCTGAGATGAAACTCAGTCTTGGATCCATACCATTTCTGGTCTCCAAACCTTGAGAAGTCTTATATATATGCTATCAAAAGGCCTGAATGATCTATATTTCAACTTACTTGCATTTCTGTTTAAGAAATATCAGGACATATCTATTGCATTTTAGAGATGCCTGACTGTGGTGTTTTATCATGGTTGAAGACATGGCAGAAGGAGATGAGGACTTGCCAAGGGATGCAAAGATTGTGAAATCACTGCTTAAATCGATGGGGGTCGAAGACTATGAGCCTCGTGTCATCCACCAGTTTCTGGAATTATGGTATCGATATGTTGTTGATGTGTTAACAGACGCACAAGTTTACTCGGAGCATGCTGGCAAGTCTTCAATTGACTGTGATGATGTTAAGCTTGCCATTCAGTCCAAAGTCAATTTCAGCTTCTCACAACCTCCCCCAAGAGAGGTAATCAACTACCTTTATTACTGTAGAGATCTTTCTTCAGAATATGAATTTTGGAGTCTCATGAGAAAATATGAGGCTTTTTAGTGTTAAAATTCTAAATTACATGTCAAAACAAACTTATTTTTGAGCCCCTTGAGTGTTACTTTCTGTGCTCGGTCTTATTTTGCTTTCCAATAAAATTTTATTTGAAATCTGACACAAATCTTCCATTCTTTATTCCTCCGAGCAATTAGCAGAACAAGGAGTGTTGAGATTTTCCTTGGAACTAAAATGTTTTGTACTTGCTTATCTCATTTCGAAGCCAATGTAATGAATATATCTAAACATCTTAAAGTTACAATTTATCAGGTTTTATTAGAGATGGCTAGAAACAGGAACAAGATCCCTTTACCAAAAGCGACACCTGGACCTGGTATTCCTCTTCCACCTGAACAGAACACACTGCTTACTCCCAACTACCAACTTGCCATACCAACTAAGCAACCTGCCCAAGCAGTAGAAGA
>JAOTAY010000005.1:4585952-4606427 GCA_025629805.1 Erythroxylum baracoense
GAAACTCTGGCTGTTCTGTACAACATATCTATATACAAGAATAACCAATTGCTGCTAAACAAAGTAGTACTTGAATGGAGTACCAATCTAGGGTCAAACTCTCCAGCCAACAACACCTCCTCCGCTTGTAGCAGCAGCACCAGCGTTTGAGACAGATTTCGAGCCCTTGTTATACATGCGCTGAATCTCTTCCCTGTACTCCGTCAACGACTTAACAGGTATAGTTGGTGTTAACTCCACCACATCTCCCATCTTCAGCTTGCAGTTGGGATCGTTTACCGCCTCATGATTCAGCTTCGGCCTCAATGCTTGCTTCCAAGGATACCCGTATGGATACCCCCTTAGGTTTTCGTGTTTAACTCTCTCCAGAAGATCCATAAATGTCGAATTTGCAGGGAACTCTTGCACTGACATCTGCAAAAATTCAAAAATGGTCACACGCAATTTAAGAACGAACATGACCAGGGCAGATAACAAACATCAAATTTAACAAGCTCCCAATAACATGCTTCTAACTAAGAAAGATTATATTAGTTAAAACAGTATGTGTGAATCTTATTTTTTAGCTATAAAACCTCCATCCTATTTTGCTCGAATGTTGGAAATTGAATAGAGTCAGAATCAAGGAACCAAACCTTATCATTTTCAATCACAATGATGAAAATAGGTCCATCTGATAAATGAAGAGGCTTGAAAGAAAATGGACAATCATCAGAGTGCGAAGGGAAAGTGCAAGGAGGCTTCATTGGCTTGCTCATCGTCTCACATTGCCAGGAGAGTACCCATCGTGCCCACTCAACCATCTGCAGCACGGAGGAAGGGTGCTCGCGATCACCTTCTTTGTATCTCCAATGGGCCGCAAACCCAAACTCAGCTTGCAAATGCATTTCCTTTGTTCGAATTTGAACTTCAAGTGGCATTGTGCCTTCACCCATTACTACCATATGAAGAGATTTATACCTAAAATTACAAATATGAACCAAAATTAAAAAGATATAAATATAATCATGATTACATGCCACCACTAATAAGCCAAGACATACCCATTGGGTTTGGGATCGCGTATGTAGTCCTTGAACTTTCCAGGCACTTCAGGCCATATATGACAAACAATCCTCATGGCTTTATAACATTCATCTTCGTTTTGAACAATTAAACGCAGCCCATGAATATCGTGGATCTCATCCATGTTCAGCTTCTTCCTGCATATAATCACCCAAAAGAAGTTAAATTACTTCGGCTAAATAAGAGATCATCGAAGCACATACACATATGGAGAAGATGAAGGGAACATACTTCAACATTTTGCTATAAATGCTATACAAGCTTTTGTGACGTCCACAAAGAACATGATACAGAATGCCTTCTTTCTCAAGAGCTTGGACAAGTTTCTCTTTGGCAGCAGTGATCATTGCCTCATCAAAACATTCTACAAATTTAGAATACAGCTCTTTATGCTGATCTGGGTTGAGATGCTTAAAACACAGATTCTCTAGCTTCTCTTTCCAAGTAGAAATTCCCAGTCGACAGGCCAAGGGTACAAATATCTCCAAGGTCTCCTTAGCAAATCTCTGCTGCTTGATTAAAGACAATGCATCTAGTGTGATCATGTTGTGCAATCGATCTGCTAATTTAATCAGCACCGCTCTTGCGTCTGTCATGGCAAGGAAAATGGTATGCAGGCGATCTGCCTCCACAGTTCTGTTTGCTGTGTTATTCTCACGTGCAAGTTTACTCAAGTGACTAAGCTTAGAGACCTGAGTGGAAATCAGGAATCATCAGATCCAGGGCTTGTGCATGGTCCCTAATAACTAATAAGACTTGATAAATGTTGATGTCAATATTCTTCAAAATTATATATTGACAGGGCATAAAAATTAAAGTTAGTGATTGAACTCCCACAATCAATGAATCCAAGGCATTGCTTGACAATGCTTTATAACATAAGAAACACCACAGTTGGAAAAGGAACTCCAAAAAACATGCAAAATCACTCAACCAAAGAGATCATTGTACGGGAAAAAACATGTCTTGTATATTAAATGACGAATGTTTCAACAAAATGAATAGAATGATGAATTTTTTGTTTTAAATCGACTGAAGACTTAGAAGCTTCAATGATTCCCTAGTTAAACATAAAAGTTTGGCTTCATTACCCCTTCAACCAAATCAGCCACGTCTGCTCCAAATGACCTTCGTATATAGTCATGGCTTAGAAAAGAGTCGTCAAGAGTGTCATGCAGAAGACCTGCAGCAACCACTGTAGAGTTAGCACCAATCTCCGCAAGTAAAACTGCAGTCTCAACACAATGCTGCAAATAAGGATCTCCACTTGCCCGCATCTACAAGAAAACACAACTAACGATTTTAGTAAGCGTTTAAAACATAAAACCTTCAAACAATATATATCGCATCCAAAATCTTGATTACATCTTTACCTGTCCTCTATGTGCTTTCTCAGCCTCGTAAAATGCTTGGATAATAACATCTTCATGGAAAATCTTGTGCCTCAGTTGCGCATCGGATAACAACTTCTTAGCGTAAGGCTCAAAAACAACCTCCACGCAAGTATCTTCCATAGAAAATGTTAGTTCATCCGCAGCAACAGCCACATCACCACCAGCACCTTCAATCTCAGAGCTTGGAGAATCATAATCAACACAGGATCCCAATGCACTTCTCACAATCCCGTTAAACAACAAGTTAGCCCCACCATGGAACGAGGAGCCATGAATTGAGCTCTGAAAACCAACATCGGAAACACACCTCTCACGACCAATTCTCATAGGAGGGCTAGTCGAGCACGAGACAGGACCTTGAAACACAGACACGGGACTCTGATCCCTCTTTGAAAAAGATCCACAAAGGAATTTACTGGACGAATACCAATAAGAGCCACTTAATTCCTTCACTTCCTCCCCTCTATCATGCCACAAAGAACCCAATTCCTCCCTATCACCAGAAAAAGAAGCGTGTTTTACAGTTGGCGACGAGAACAAGCATGAGAGGCCCCCAACAGTGGGCTTCTGACAACAAGACGCACCAGAGGACCCTGTCGACGAAGATCTCGAGTTCAAGTCGAAATCGAACGTTGCGTGAGCATTAATTTGGCATGTGTGTGCAGTCGAACACACACTACCGGGCGGGCTCGCGTATAAAGCTATAGTTGGAACCTGCATAACTCTCTATATAACAAATCAACCCAGATCACCAAACACTTGCTTCAAGATCGAATCTTTCTGCGTTTTTAATCAAACATCAAATCTTTCTCAAAAACCCAATAATCTTCACCAAAACCCCACAAATTTTATGCAGAAATCGGAGGCTTGCACCAGAGAACAAGAGAAGAGCTTTCGCAAGAGACACTCTTGGACTGATGACGGCCACAAACCCTAATGACCCAGATGAGACAAAACGTTTCTAGCACAAAAACAATAGAGAAAGAGCGAGAGAGAAGAATGAAGCAAATATTTGAGATGGGTACAATTGCTCCGAGTGAAAAATGGAGAAGAAGAAGCAGAAACTGTAGTTAACGGTAGGGATATAAATATATGAATATAAAGCAATTTCAATGAGAGAAAGTCAGGAAGTACGAAATTTTAGAATTTTAACCTAAAATTGAGAGAATATACAAGAAATTAATCTTAAATTTCAAAACAAAACAGAGTCAACAAGCCTTTGATTTCGTACACGAGTATATTGAAACTTGCGAGAGACAAGAGACTTCTTCCTCTTTGATTTTGTGCGAGATGAATCTCTCTCCTCTCTCCGGCCTTAGCTTGGCGACCCGGGAAAGTAACAACAAAAATACAAAAATGCCCTCACGGAAAAAAATAGGTCTAATTTCTATTTTTAAAATATATCTTGCCCTTTTTTATTTTTCTAAATTTTATTTTGATCATTGAACGTAATATCCATTTTATAGTACAAAAGATGAATGGTTTATTTGTGGTAATTGACAAAATATGTAATCACATATTCCATAATTTGAGACAGAACTTTGACCGACCAGTAAAAGTTGCTTTTTCATAACCAAAAAATCATATGTTCGAAATATTTTTGTAAAAATATTAAGGTAAGATTGTATATATCGATGACCTTCTCTAAATTTTTGCAAAGTGAGTAATCTTGTGCATCGAACATGTTAATTTGAATATTCTGTAATTATCATTAATATTTTAATTAAAAGAGAAAGTAACGCCATGAATGAGATTTAGAAGACATTAATTTTAGACTTGTAAACATTCTAGAAACGATGTAGATAAATATATTATGGAAATGGTCAAATTGTACCTAGTGAGGAAAATGTTAAGGAAGGTATACAAAACGTGTATTATAAGCAAGGTTTTATCCATAATGACTAGGATTTGGTTATATTCTTCATTATCTATTACAAAGAGCATCATATATAGTTGTTTTTTTAATTATAAATCCTTGCTTAAGAATTTAACAAAAATTTGAAAACGAGTGAGGTAGAAGACTATGCTATAAAGTATAATTTATTGATGTATGGACGGCATCATTGTTATTAACTTATAGTGCTATGGATAGTTAGATGGAACCATCATTTCCTTCCTCATCTTTGTTTCTTGATTTGATTTGTAGATAGGTTACTTGAAGTTTCTATATGATGGATTATTCTTCTATTGTAAGTATTAATATCAATTTATTTATTGATCTAGTTATTGTAATCTTTGTCTAGTCTCTCCCACTTACCTCTAATTAAAATGGATTTTGAGCTAATGATTGACTTTAGATATGCTATTTTGTGTGCAATTGGTATGAAAAGAACCAATGAAAGATGGGAAAAGTTCATGATACCCAAGTCCACAAAGAACTATGTAAGCTTCAACAACTGTGTAGACTAATGAAATTGGTTTTGTATCTTTGTGGCCAACTCCGAGTTAAAAATGACTCTTAGTCATACTTTAAGCTTTGCACTTATCCCCTTAGACCCAAATCCAAAGTATTAGTATACCCCTTTTCCTAATTGGAAATTATTTTGTGCCTTGTTGGAATGACAAGCGCATTGGAACTGTAACACAAAGTGGTCTTCCCAAGTGGGATTAGACATGCTTTTCTCCTGCATGTTCCCAAAATGATGCAGTTTAGCTTTTAGGGTTACATCATGATGTGAAGAGGGTCCACATGCCTGATATTTCTTCACTTGCTTTCTCTGGCCTCACGGCAAGAACCATTTTATGGACGAGGAATCGTTTGAATGTTTCATTCTAAAGAGAAATCATTTATTTTTATATTTAAGAACTTGTTAAAAAGTTGAACCGAGTGAACGAGAATCTCGGCTTTATAAGAGATATAAAAAGATAACTTAATTTTTTCTATATTTTATAAAGAAATTATTTTTATAATTTAAGGGATAGTTTGTTTTTATTTTTATTTTTAATTTTTTAGTTTCAAATAAAAAATTTTGTTTGTTTGAGTTTTTCGTTTCTATTTCTTTTGTTTTTTCTGCTTTCAAAAATTATTAAAATTATAAAAAGTAGTTTTTTTTATTTTTTATTTTATAATTTATTTTACTATCATTTAAATATATATTATTTAATTATTTAACTTTTAATAAAAATTATAAATAATTTTATTCAATATTTTATTTATATATTTAATAAATTAAAATTAATTATCAATAAGATTATGAATAATTTAATTTTATTTAATTTTTATAATTAAATTATATGTAATTAAATTTAAAATATATAAATATTCAAATAAAATTTGATTTAATAATTGAAATATATTTCAAATAAATATTAATTCATAAATAAAATTTAATTTTTAAATTATTTATTTTATTAAAATAACATAATTTTATTAATAATTTGTTAATAAATATTATATAAGAGATTAAATAAATTTATTTAATTTAAAATAATTTATCTTTAAGTTTTATTTAAAATGTAACTATTATCAGTGATAAAAATATAACTACAATAATATTAACAACAAAAAAGTTTTGTTTTTATTTAAAAATAAAAATAAAAAACTAAAGACGAAAATTAAAAACTAAAAATTACAACAAAAATACAGAAGTATAATCAAACAACACTTAAATTTGCAACTTTTTAATCACAAAAGAATATGTTACATTTTGTCCTATTATATTATGAAAAAAATCTCAAAATACAATTACACTAAATAAAGCTTCAAATTAACATGCAAACTCACCAATTGTTAACTTAAAGTTTGATTACTTCTAAACATTTATTATAAAAAATAAAGAAAATATTTTTCTCATAATTTGACTTTATTGTTATAAAAAGTTTCTCACAATATCTTAAATAATTCATACACATTCTTTTAATAAATTTTATCGTATTTTTTATAAAATCGTTATATGACTAAAATATTTAATAAATATAATAATGGTTAAAATATACAAATAATAAATATAATTGATTGGGCAACAAATACAAAAAGGGCAGTATTGAGAATTTAGAAAGAGGGTTCTCTAGATGACAGATGATAAGGACTCAGTCCTTCATCTTCCCTACACTCTTCGCCCTCATTATTCGTCTACGAGATTCTTTCTTCTTCTTCAAGTTTGTCCTGTTCTGTTAATTCAAAATCACACCGCCACCACGTGTCTTACCCCTTACCGCCACATGGTCGTACTGCCCCTAACACAAGTGTCCACTTTGACGGCTGTTAGTTGCGGGTTCTGTTCCGGCGAGGTAACAGGCCCGTCACGCTCACACCACGTGTTTGTAACTTACTCCAAGTCCCCGAGTCTGACTTCCCCTTCTACGAATCCCGAGCTTGAGTTTGGACCTCGTGAGCCACTGGATTCCTTGTGTGGCCCGCATTGATCTCACGAATGAAATCATCACCGTTGATTGCGTGGACTCTATGTCGGTAACTCAAGCAAGGTCAGATGAGAACAATTGAGTACATGGACCCAATTACAGCTTGGATACAATTAAAGCAAATACTTTTTGTAAAATATTCACTAATGTCTTTTAAATGTGTATTTAATAATACATAAATTAATTTATTTTGCGTAAAACTCACAGTTATTATTTTCATATATACATTAAATAAGTCATTAATTATATTATAAATTATATGTTTTGAATAAATTATTTTATTTATAATCAAATAATAAATTCAGTCTAAGGAAATTTTATATATCTTAATATCTTTTTATTTTTTTAATTAAATTTTTAAGATCAACTTCACTACTTAATTCTAGTGTGTAGGAGATGTGGGGAAGTCGTCAACTAAAATCTTTAACGCTTAAGTTAACAAACAAGCCCTTAATTATGAAACGTGGGAAAGTCGGACACATTGGTTGGGTGCACTTGCACAGGTAATAACAAGACGGTGGTCGGTGTATAACAAAGTAGGGTTATGGAGTTAGATTGACGGTTTGTGTTGTTCCAAACGTGGAAATGTAAGGAAGGATGTTGTTAAAGCGTGCAAGTCAAACAACGTTTGCATGAGTTGAATTTGGACGTGCACTTTGCGGTTACGCCTCATTTTACACACTCTAACACCGTAAGGATAGGTTTTAAGTTACTTCCTTTTGTTTTGGATCTTCCGAATCATTCATTAGATAAGAGACCGGCACGTTTGTTCATCCCAAATAATTATTTGTAGGATAACACCTAAGGTTTCTTTTGATAAATCCGAATAAAAAAATAAGAATGAGAATAAAAAGAATGAAAATATCATCAAATATATACTAACAAAAAAAAACTTTGTTTGATTTCATTTTAAATTTTTTATTTATAATTTTTACATTTTATTTTTTCTTAAATAAAATGTAAAAACAAATTTTTACATTTTAATTTATTAATAGATAGATATTTTATGGTATTATTAAAATTTTTTGACTTAATTTGTAATAAGTTTAAAAGATTAATTACTGAATTAAAAATTTTTAAAACGTTAACGCTAAATTAAAAAATTCTAAAAGTTTGAACATTATTTAATTGTTAATCCTTCATTAAATTATAAGAATTAATATGTTTAATTTCTTCACAATTTTTACTAATTATATAAAGGATAATAATTAATGTAATTGTTTAATTTAAATATACCTCAATTTTTAAAAATCAAAATTTGACAGTGAAAATAAAAAAATTAATCACTAATAAGACGTTATTTGCATTATTCATATTTCTTTATACTTGCGTTCCATATGTTAAATTTAATTAATTTTTGTAAAATTAAATTGAGATTTAATTCATCATATAATACAAGTATCAATTGTTTAATTGAGTGCAATAATAGGGTTGGTTGTTTGGTTTTATTGGATCATTTCATTGGGCTTCTTCAAGAGTAAGTGGGCTTAGACTTCCTGACCATTTTTTTATGAATCCAAGTGGAAGAGTCCACAAAAGAAGTTCAAATTATTAGTCTCTAATTTACAATAAATACATTGGATACAAATTTAAATGCTTACTAAAATTTTAATAAGCAAATTTTAAATAATAGTATCACTAAATCATTAGATTAAAAAACCTAACTAGTTCAGCTGGTTCAATCATAAAAACTTTGAACTTTTAAACTTTTCGGTTCAATTTTTAACTCTCCGACTTGAGTTATTTTAATAATTCTTGTTGTTAAAAACAGACCAGTTTATTAATTAATTGATTAATTTTTGCAAATTAATAAATTCTTATTAACTAAAATAAATCAATTATTTTTTATTTTACACTCTCTTTTTAGATTAAATTTTAAATTTTCAATAGGTAAAGACAATATCTTTTAATTATATTTTAAATTCTTTAATTTTGTTTAATTATTTTTCGATTTTATAATAGGCTAATACCGATTGAACTTTTTAAACCTTAAACTTCTTTGTTTTAACAATTTAAATTCCACATTAATCATTAGTTTCCTTTTCCATTTTGTTAGATGAAATTTCATTTTTGGAATCCTTGACTTCCTTATTCACCAAATCATTCATTTCATTTCCATAGGATATTTAATTTCACCAATTGTTCCCCAATTTAGAAGGTTGCAATAAACAAGTTGATTACGTTTTTCAATCCTTTATTCATGATTTTAAATGCCAAATTTCAAATGGATTAATAAGGATCATTATTATTAATTAAAGGTTGTTATTAAAAAATATTTAAATCCCCTAACCTTAAAACATAAATCGCAAAATAAATGCACAACTTTAACCTTTTTTCTATCTCCACAAAAACCCTAGAGCATAACCCCACATTATAAGAGTCTCTCTCTCTCTCTCTCTCTCTCTCTCTCTACCAATCACCAAAACACAAGGTAAGCTCTCACAGGTGTCTAGATTTTGAAGTCTAAATACCAAAGACGAAATCTTTAGTGGGATTCCTTTAAAACAATCGAGTAAAGCCTGAAGATTGTACTGGGGTTTTGGGGTTTTAGCGGAGTGTAAACAATGGATGATCTTGAAAACGCAATACTTATAAGTTTTGATGAATCGGGTACCGTAGATTCTGCGCTAAAATCACGGGCGGTCGACTTTTGTCAGCGAATTAAGGAGTCTCCAACTATATCCAGTGTTTGTATAGAGAAGCTATGGTTTTGCAAGCTTGTTCAGGTTCAGTTTTGGTGCTTGCAGACTTTGCAAGAGGTTATCAGAGTAAAGTATGGACTTTTGAGTTCAGAAGAGAAGGACTTTGTAAGGAAATCTGTCTTCTCGATGTGCTGCTTTGAGAAAATTGAGGATAGCAATGCTGTTACGACTCTAGAGGGTCCTACATTTATAAAAAATAAGCTTGCTCAGGTTTTGGTTACTTTGATTTATTTCGAGTACCCTTTGATTTGGTCCTCCGTTTTTGTTGATTTTTTGCCACATTTAAGCAAAGGAGCAATAGTTATTGATATGTTTTGTCGGGTTCTAAATGCCTTGGATGATGAGTTAATTAGTTTAGATTATCCACGAACTCAGGAGGAGTTGGGGGTGGCTGGGAGGGTAAAGGATGCTATGAGAGAGCAATGTGTCGGCCAGATGGTTGGAGCATGGTACGACATTGTGTCCTTGTACATGAATTCTGATCCAGAGCTTTGTGCAAATGTGTTAGATTCGATGAGAAGGTACATTTCATGGATTGATATTGCGTTGGTTGCTAACGATGCTGTTATGGGGTTATTGTTTAAATTGATTTTACTTAATGGAGGGTCTGATCAGCTTCAAGGTGCTGCTGTGGGGTGTGTTTTGGCAGTGGTTTCTAAGCGGATGGACCATCAAACTAAGTTAACAATGTTACAGACCCTTCGAATTAGGGTTTTTGGGTTGGTAGCCGGGGATAGCGATTCAGAGTTGGTGTGTAAAGTAGCCGCGCTAATTACTGGGTATGCTGTGGAAGTCTTGGAATGCTACAAAAGGGTAAATACAGGAAATTCCAAAATGGTTTGCCTTGAACTTTTGAATGAAGTTCTGCCCTCTGTTTTCTATGTAATTCAGAATTGTGAGGTGGACACAACATTCATTAGTGTGCAATTTCTTTCAAGTTATGTTGCCACAATGAAGAGTTCTTCTCCATTGAAGGAGAATCAGCTTCATCATGTGGGTCAGATATTGGAAGTGATCCATTCCCAAATACAATATGATCCTATGTATAGGGATAATCTTGATATGTTGGATAAGATTGGGAGAGAAGAAGAAGACAGGATGGTTGAATTCAGAAAGGACTTATTTGTATTGCTGCGTAGTGTGGGTCGTGTGGCCCCAGAGGTTACTCAAGTATTTATCCGGAATTCTTTAGCTAGTGCCATGGTATCTTCACCTGAAAGTAATGTTGAAAAGGTGGAAGCTGCCTTGTCTCTTTTGTATGCACTCGGAGAGTCATTAAGTGATGAGGCTTTGAGAACAGGAAGTGGACTGTTGGGAGAGTTGGTGCCAATGCTTCTTTCAACTCGATTTCCTTGCCATTCTAATAGACTGGTTGCACTTGTGTACTTGGAGACAATAACTAGATATATAAAATTCATCCAGGAGAATACACAATATATTCCCATGGTTCTTGCAGCCTTTCTGGATGAGAGAGGAATACATCATTCAAACATACATGTGAGTCAGAGAGCGAGTTATCTATTCATGAGAGTTGTTAAGTTGTTGAAATCAAAGCTTGTGCCTTTTATAGAGAGGATACTGCAGGTATAAAACATCCGACACATTCTGCCATATATCATCTACAAAATTTTTAGGAAGATACAATCGTTTCTTTTTGAAGTTCTGCATCTTCTGAATACTATCATGAATTAACAGAGCCTTCAAGATACAGTTACTAGATTTACAAGTATGGATCATACAGAAACTGATGTTTCAGAATCAGACGACGGGAGTCACATTTTTGAGGTACTCTTCCTTGTCTCCCCCTGTTGGTTATCTAATAGTTAAAATTCAAAATACCATAGAGTTATGCATGCATGGATAAAGATGTGCCCTTGAAGAAATTGTGTAATGGTGCATAAAATAATTGGGGATTCATTCTTGTTCTAATATCTTTGGTGACTATTCGCAGGCAATCGGTTTATTGATTGGAATGGAAGATGTGCCACTTGAAAAGCAATCTGAATATCTCTCTTCATTGCTCAATCCTCTTTGTCATCAGGTTATGATTAGTTTTTATAGTTCTTCTGAAATATTTGATTTTTCTGAAACAATTGATCTTTGTTGTTGATTCATTGTTTGTCTACCTTGGCTTTGAATTAATAATGTACTTTTGTCTGCAAGAATATTTTTTATGGTTCATATGTGTTAAGTTATGCATTAACATACCATATCAATTCCAATGATTGATTTAGTCTTTTCTTCTCTTATCATTTTTTCTTACAGGTTAAGGCATTGCTCCTCAGTGCTGAAGTAATAAATCCAGATGACTCTCTGGGAAGAGTTTCCAATCTTCAGCATGTAATAATGGCTATCAATGCACTCAGCAAGGTTCTTTGCCCATCCTTTTACCTCATAGCATACTGGAAAAATAATTGTTTCTTTGACTTGCATGAACACACTCATTTTGCATTAAAAGTAATCTGCTTTCACTTGTAAACAGTTGTTCTGAAGCAGTGTATTGAACTATTGAGTATTGCTAGATAAACTCCTTTTACTATAATCATATCTTAATTACTTCATTTTTAAGCGACTATTTTTGGTCTTTTCATTGAAGTGCCTGCACTTCCATACTTTTCGGAGCATGTTTAGAAGCTAACTATGAATTTGATCACAATTTTGTTCTTTGGTCTAGGGTTTTAGCGAGCGTCTTGTAACTGCTAGTCGCCCTGCAATAGGCCTCATGTTTAAACAGGTTGGTGTCTATACCCTTTCTCTATTATTCTGTAAGGATGTTAGCTATTCAGTTTCTTTCTAATAATTTGCAATTTCTAAAAGTTTTTTTTTCTTGATTTCTAATAATCTTATTTAATACAAATTTTTTTCATTGATTTTGCCTTCTTTCCTGTTCTTAAGTTAGTTTTCCTCTTTCTGTGCTAGACACTTGATGTTCTTCTCCAAATTCTTGTTGTATTTCCAAGAGTAGAAGCCTTGAGGAGTAAGGTAAGAGGAGTATGGATCCATGAAATCTTGGCCTTTCTTAGCTTGTTGACTGTGCATTCCTAAAGCTTGCTTTCATGTTATTCAGGTCACATCCTTCATACATCGAATGGTTGACACTCTGGGAGTATCAGTGTTTCCTTACCTTCCAAAGGCATTGGAAAAATTGCTTGCAGAGAGTGAGGTAAACATATACCCATTCCAATGGTCCACATGCAATTCTTATTTTAACTTCGTGGCCCCAGGAGAGAAGTCACCTTATTACTAGTTTATTGAGGTCCAATGATTACTGCTTACATTTTCCTTTTCTTGAAAGACAATGATATCGATTTAAGGATCTGCGGTACCTATCTTTTGAAAATTGTGGTTCTTGCCCTAGATAGGACAAATGTCTCTTACTATCCAATATAATGCTTGAAATTGGAGCTTGGTTCTTCTGAAATGCTAAATGTATATTGCTTATGATGAACAGTATTATGGATAAAGACCACTTCAATTTCTGCTCTAAGGACATCTTGTGAGGTTTTTTGTACAATAGGCAACTTGTTTACCATAGTGAAGTGGATGAAACTGAGCAGTTGAATGGAGCATGTTTGATGTGATGATAATTACATGTTTTTCCTAATATTCTCCATTTCAAGGCTCTTATGTCTAGACTATGATTTAACTGCAGCCAAAGGAAATGGTTGGTTTACTTATACTCCTTAATCAGCTTATATGCAAATTCAATGCATCAGTTCGTCACATACTGGACGAAGTATTTCCAGCTGTTGTTGGTAGAATATTTAATATTATCCCAAAGGATGCATTTCCTTCAGGACCTGGAAGCAATAATGAGGTAAGGAAATAAATGCCAAATGGTCTGTTGTGCAAATTGGGTGGGGATGTCTCTCAATCAAATGTTGCATGAAATGAACATCCAATATAAGTAAAAATAATTTGATTGACAGGGTTTGATGTTTTGGTGCTTGAATTAGAAATTATTTCCTGCTGCATTTTTTGTCTTCGCTTGACATGAAATGTATTTTGTGGTGCTACTTTTATTTATAACGTGGTTAGTTTGTATATATTTATTTGTGGTGGGGGCGTTGGGATAAATTTTCACTGTTCATTTAAACTTTTGACTGTAGTGGAAGAACTTCTAGGTATGAGAAGCTTATTGAATATCTTAGTCATCATCAGCATTGTCATTACCGTTGTTATTATAATGTAGTTAAAATAGGATTACATGAAGTGCATTAGCTAAGACTTCTTTTCATGTTCTCGGTCAGGAAATCCGTGAGCTACAAGAACTTCAAAAAACAATGTACACTTTTCTTCATGTGATCACTACACATGATCTATCTTCAGTCTTCCTTTCACCCAAAAGTAGGGACTACTTGGACCCTATCATGAAATTGCTGCTGCATACAGCTTGTAACCATAAGGATATTCTTGTAAGAAAGGTACTTCTACTGCCATCTGTATTTAATCTGGAAGGATTGGGTCTTCTTGCACATTGGAAAAGGCGTGAACTAATTGTAAGATGATACTGATGGAAATGCAGGCATGTGTTCAGATATTCATTAGATTAATTAAAGATTGGTGTGTGAAACCTCAGAGTCAAGAACAGGTTTGTCGCACATCTGGTTTTTCATTTGTCAGTTTTGACTACTGAGGAGTTTCCATTCTCTAATGGAATTTAATCTTTCAGGTACCAGGTTTCCAGAATTTTATAATCGACGCTTTTGCAACAAACTGCTGTTTGTACAGTGTACTTGACAAGTCGTTTGAATTCCACGATGCAAATACTGTGAGTGTCATGCAGTTTTTCTTTTTTGTATTACTTGTTCTCTGTTTAGAAGTTATTTCATTTGTAAGGTAGCAGAATAATTTCTGAGGTGTGCCTGGAAACAGCTTCTAGGTGCTCTAATGGGTACTGGGTTGTGGATAAAACATTACTAAGGATTCTGTAACTGTTTGAGGCATATGGCTCTTTGTTTTCATTTTTTTTCCCCCTGTTTAGCCTCTAACTTGGTAGTTAAATAACATGTATAACACAGGTATAGTGGTAAACGTCTTCTGTGATTGACTAATAATTTTATGGAAGAAAAATGGAGTAATCATATTGAGTGTTCAAATTCATTCAAATTTAACAAGAAGCTGCCATTAGCCATCTGTGATATCACACATAATTGCTTTTGTTTTATTTTTTGTTCTGTCAGCCTAATTACAGATCAAAACAGTGTTAGTCAATCAATGATGTGACATATGGTCATACTTACTGCTCTAAATACTTTCTGGACCTTTGTTTCAGCTTGTGTTGTTTGGAGAAATTGTACAGGCTCAGAAGGTCATGTACGAAAAGTTTGGTGATGATTTCCTCATTCATTTCGTATCAAGAAGCTTTCTATCTGCGCATTGCCCTCAAAGTTTGGCCGAGCAATACTGCCAAAAGTTACAGGTAACATGATATGTGCCAAATTGTATTCATATAGTTGAGCTGCTTGTTTGGTTTGAACTATCAGTTTGCAAATTGAAAACTGTGAATCTATTCCAGTTATCTTTTGTTAAACTGCACTAGTTAGCTTCAGTTGCCATGCAAACTGGGGAGTGGAAGTTGGTTTAAATGAATATACTTGACTTGGGTAACATGTTGTTGGATTAAGTAGGGGGGAACCTTCTACTTTTCTCTGTCATGCGTTTCTATTTATACCTTTATATACTGTTGAAAATGTGCCGTATGAAATTAGATGGACTAAGTGGCTTACATTTTGTTGGAAGAGAAGGTTTGGTTCTTTTTGCTCCAACTCATGATCTATGCATGTTATGTTTGTTCACCCAGGGTAGTGATATTAAGGCATTGAGATCGTTTTACCAGTCCTTTATTGAAAACCTGAGACTTCAACAGAATGGAAACCTTGTGTTGAGATAGCACATCAGAAAAACAGCAATCTTGTCTTTTAGCAGATGAACAATATTGCTGTGGCTAAATGTTCTTTTGTTGCTTTCTATCTTCAACAGAATCTAGTTTCTGTTTTTCCATAGGTATGTTATCAAACCTCTGCACACTTCTTAGTAGCTTATCTCCATCATAATTTGAGACTAATATGGGCAAACATTACAGGTGTTTCTTCTGTAAATAGCAAGTTTTTGTTGATTTTATGAATGAGGTACAGCCTTGAACTATTCGATAATACGGTTTTCTGATTTGTTCAAAAAACATGATTAATGTAGGATTAACTTGGTTATATATTTCTGGTTGCAGTTGTACATTTTCGGCCAGTCCATTTGACAGTTCAAGGAGTTCTTGTTTGAGGGCAGCTATTACTTTTTATCTCCACCCCTACCTTCAATCATGTTTCCACTCTTTTCTGATACATCTTTGTATCTTTCAATTCCTTTTGTTAATTTTGGCATGTGTGTATGTAATTAAATTCTTTTTTACCATTCGAAAGAATTGTTTTAGAGGTTGCATATGACATCCAATTGCTAGAATTTTTGTTAGTCCTTATTATTGGTGAAAAGAAGTGAAGAAAGTTAATACAAGTTAGATCTTTGAATACGACATTTTGTTAGTAGCCATACCATCCCATGTATTTTTTTAATCCTCCTTGTGTGCAAACAAAGCATGAGACAGAATATGTGTTTCCTTGTACAATGATGATTTATTTTACTTATTTTAAATTATTAGAATACACTTTATGATTTTATAAATTTTAAAAAGCAAGTTTTTTTAAAATGTTTCTCAAATTATATCCCTAGAATTTGTCCTATAATTGAATGTTAATGCATGTATTCTTAGAAATTTTAATATTAAAATATATGTTTTTAGGTTGTTTAAAATAATTATCAATTTTTCTTTAAAAATATAACAGAAGTCTATATCTTTTCCTTGAGAAAAAAATTAAACTTTTAATATTTAACAAGGACATTGCCTTTTCAAAGTCGTGCAATTTAAAATTTAAAATTCAATATTTAAAACATTACTTTTGATAACGCGACGTAGAGACATGAACAAGCCAGCGCCTGTCACAACAATCTCAAATGATCTGTTCTTAGCTAATTAACTTGGGAATCACTATAAAAATTGAGCAAAGAGAAGCATGTCCCAAGTCAGGGAAGAATAGACAAAAGGGTTATGGAATTTGTCAGCAGAAGTTACATTACATCAACAGAAGACTTTGATTAAAACAAGGAAGATGAGACTTTATACTCAGATATCCATCACAACTTTGTCATGCAAGAACGTTGAGCCTCTCATGTCACAATCTGCCTTGACCTTCCCATATTGTCTTCCGTTGTTCATTCTCCAATGCCTTTGGTTTGGTTTCTACCTTGCTCCTGCTTTACGCACCAAAAGAATTTACCATCCTTACCAAATCATGGAAAAGAAAAGAATGAACAATGAAGAACAATATTTATGAGCTCATATTAATATTCTTTTAGAAGTATGTTTGTGAAAGCGACTGCTAATCCTGGATTGGTTAGATGGTTTGGAAAGCTGTGGCCAACTTGAAATGCCCGGAAAAGAGGACCATATTGGACTGCAACAGCATTTTTTCCAGGTGATGACATTGAGAGTATTAAGTTTAATTGAATAAGGGGTGCTATTGGCGTGGAAAAGACTGTTATCTTCCAAAAACACCACGTGTGTGTTGACCGTGAAGTATACTCAATTTGTCTTTTGTTTTTCTCTGAATCTCCTTGTCACTAACAGGAACCTTCTTAGTGTGAAGAAAACAAATGAAACTTTCTTCCCCGAGTCCGGCAGGTCCAGCTTGTGTAATCTAGAAATACATTGAAAAAACATGCAATTCCAACATCATTTTGTAATCTACACTCAATTCTTAACACATTGGTCAACTTTTGGTATATCTTTGTTACATGGACCAGCTCATTCCAAATTCGGCTAGAGTGATGACTAGTACATGTCACTCAAGACTTGGAATTGATCAAGTGTATTGCTAGGAATCCATATTCTAATGTTCTTTCATTTATTGTTTTGATGGGTCTATAAGAGACATAGATATACTCATCTCACTTATACCAACGTATAATTGTTACACACACCATTCAGAGAATCACATTGCAGAACCATACAGAATATGGTTCCTGTTGAAATGGAGGAGACACAAGCACACACTTATATTGCATGGATATAATATTTTATTCTAAACGCGTCCCCACAAAGACCCAGCATAGAATTTTCAGTACCAGAACAAGATAAAGACACGAAGCTCTAGACTTATACTTCTGTTTTCTTATTCCAAGTGGTGATTCTTTCAAAGTGATTGGTCATCAATGAATCATGAACTTCTTTCAAATCTTTGCTCACAAAAATTCTAACTGGCGGTCACCTTTATATACCTGCTGCTTCCCCATAATTTTCTGCCAAAACTAGGGTAGGAATAAGGGTGTGTGATTGTTTAGATTTGTATACAACCATTCTCAAAAAAGCTTGTCCTAGAACTCTGGCCTGCCACATATCTCATAGAGAATGAGTTTCCAATGTTCCAGTTGGAAGTCCTTATTGTCAGGATGTTTCAAGAGTGAGATCCGGTATTCAGAACAAAATGATGTAGTTCCGAAACCAAGCTCCTCTCAAAGATTATCCCTTGCAGACTTCAGCAATCCCGGTTCGATAAACTCTGTCCATGAGTTAACAACTAATATCTCCAGCCTGCATATTTTCACCCTCAAAGAGCTGAAGATGGTAACACATAACCTCTCAAAAAGCGAACTTCTTGGTGAAGGTGGATTTGGAACTGTGTACAAGGGGTTCATTGATGATAAACTGAGGCCTGGCTTAAAGGCTCAGACAGTGGCTGTCAAGGTATTGGACCTGGATGGTTCTCAAGGACACAGAGAGTGGCTGGTACGAAAGTAAATTCACTTTCATTTTGTTGTACATCTATCATTTTTCAGTAGACAGATCAACACAATAAAGTATTCAACTTTTCAGGCTGAAGTGATCTTCCTGGGGCAATTCAGACACCCGAATCTAGTAAACTTGATCGGCTACTGCTGCGAGGACGAGCATAGGCTTCTAGTTTATGAATATATGGAGAAAGGGAGCTTAGAAAAACAATTATTTGCCAGTGGGAATTTCTTCTTTCTGTTACTAGTGTTGAACCTCAATTCTGAAAAACAAAACTAAATACGATTGCAGAGACGTAAGTTGGAGACAGACTTTGTGATGAGAACACTAAAACAGAAGTTCTGAGTGATAGAATCCACATAATTGATGGGAAACCAAGCTTGGAATTGTCTCTTTAATCCTTTTCTCCGATGTTTTTGCTCTTCTTGACGTGTTTTGACCTCTGATCACTGCAGGATACTCGATGACCTTGCCGTGGTTAACAAGACTGAAAATTGCAGTTGGAGCGGCAAAAGGTCTGGCCTTCCTGCATGAAGAAGAAAAACCAGTCATATACAGAGATTTCAAGGCTTCAAACATCTTGTTAGACTCGGTAATAATTTATCCTTATTCTTTGTCTTATTTATTGACCAAGAAGACATCTTTTAATGGCCTGCAACACCATTCCGGTTACAAACTGACAAATGAATACTTCCCTTCAGGATTATAATGCAAAACTTTCAGATTTTGGCTTAGCAACAGATGGACCTGAAGGAGATAAGACACATGTTACAGCTGAAGTTATGGGCACAGCAGGTTATGCTGCTCCTGAATATATAGCTACTGGTAATTTAAGTTTAAGCTTTTGATGATTAGTGACATTAACATTAATGATCTGTATATCAACTCAAAAACATGGTATTTTCCAGGTCACTTAACAACAATGAGTGATGTATTCAGTTTTGGAGTGGTACTTTTAGAGCTACTAACTGGGAGGAGATCAGTAGACAAGACAAGTCCAAATAGAGAGAAGATTTTGGTGAGTTGGGCGAGGCCATTATTGAAGAATCATCACAAGCTCGACCAAATAATGGACCCTGGACTCGAAGGCCAGTACTCAACTGAGGGGACTAGAAAGGCAGCTGCTTTGGCGTACCAATGCTTGAGCCATCACTGCAAAAGTAGACCCACTATGAGCACTGTTGTGAATACCTTAGAGCCACTGTTGGAGTTAAATGATATACCAATCGGGCCATTTGTGTTCATTTTTCCAACTGAGGGCAAAAAGGAAACAGACATAGACATGAAAGGGAGAGAATGCCCTAAAGCATGCCCCGAGGTAAAACATTGTAACAGAGTTGAAGGAAAGAAGGAAATGAAGGAGGACAAAAACAGGCAACGTGGATTTCGCACGCACAGGCATAAGACTTAAGTCATCAAGTTCTCGAGCCATCCATTCTGATACTGAACTCTATACAGCTTTAGGAACTCGTTTATACTCTCACACGTACACAAGATAATTAACTAGCAGTTTTAGATTGTAGAAGTACTGCTGAACGTTTGTATAGCTCCTCTCGTTGCCATTTTAGCCTTCTCTGAGAATTCACATCTTTGGCAAGAATATTGCAACTTCTATACAACTTGAGTATTCTAATGTAGAAAAATAGGGAAACAAGACAAGATACTCGAAACAGGAGACTGAATATTGCCAGGAAGTGGTGTTTCTGAAAAAGGGTCATTTCAAAGTTCAAAGCAGCACACTTTCTGACATTTCAACATAAAGCCATCTAAGAATTTCTTACCGGACTGTGTTCTGCATATCTCATAATATTGGTGCTTAATTTTCTCATCGACAAAATTTTCAACCCTTAAATACTTTAACAGAGATTGACTTCATTCTAACCGGACAGGCCTTTTCAGAAGTGGTGCTACACCTAAAAATGATCAAAATTTCACAAAACGAGTTATACCATCACGACCAATTGTTTGATGTTGAAAGAATAACAAGGTGGGTGAACAAATTTGAAATCTATGTTAAAACATTTCATGCTTTTGGCTAAACATGTTTTGGATGAGAAGTAAAATTGCAGAATTCCAGCAACTCACCTATTGCAAAATTCCAACAACTCACCTA